>JAWZSL010000098.1:100000-230000 GCA_034769285.1 Lutjanus argentimaculatus | reverse complement strand
GGACCACAGCGTGAGGTGAGACTTTAAAACACATGATGTCATGATGATGTCACGATGACATCACTCTGCTCTGGATTTACAGTCAGTCTGTGTTTCAGCAGGAGGTCGAGGAAGAGGAGGCAGCTGCTGCAGGCTCACACTCCAAACAAAGGTCAGACGTCTTTTCTCACCGATTAGAATGAAAATATCAATAACTTTATTTATAAAACACCTTTAAAACAGAGTTTACAAAGAGTTTTGACAGACAGAAGACAATATAACAAACTGTAAGGACAAACAACCACAGGAGTGAAGATTGAAGAAGATCACAAAAAAATCAAAAAACAAAATAAAATGACAAAAAACATAAATTAAAAAAATAAAAAGGAATAAAAGCAGTAAAATTTAAAAAAAAAAAGAAATCAATACAGGCAATAAAGGGCAATTAACAGAGCATTTCAAAAACAATATCACATAAAAGTAAGTCTATAAACATAACAAAAATATTCATTTTAAAATGATTTTATTGTTCCCGACTCAGTGATCAGAACTGTGTCCATAGCAACGGTCTGTTCTCCAAAAATAACAGACAGAATTCTGTAACTGACCAATCAGAATCCAGTATTTAACAAAGGCGGGTAATACATTTTGTTAATGTAACAAATCAGCTGACATTTGAAAAAAGGTTTCTGACCCTCATAATTTATTATTATTTATTACATGGTTTTGTTAAATACTTGATTCTGATTGGTCAATTACAGCATTCTAAGGTCTGTTATTTCTATAAAACAGACCGTTGATATGGAGAACAGACCGTTGTTATGGAGAACAGACTGTTGTTATAGAGAACAGACCGTTGTTATGGAGAACAGACCATTGTTATGGAGAACAGACCGTTGTTATGGAGAACAGACCGTTGTAAGGAGAACAGACCGTTGCTATGGACACAGTTGTGATCATTGAGTCTGGAGGAATTTTAAAAATGATATTTTGTCAAACGAATGATTTTCTTTGGTAGATAATCCTGTAATAAGCAGGATAATGTACAGTGGGCAGCTTGTTATTGTGAAATAAAGCCATAAAATCATTTTAAAATTAATATTTTGTCACATAAATGAGTTCCATCTTTTTAAGTAACCATGTAATAAGCAGGATAAAACAGACTGACTCTGGACCTGCATCATCCTTTAATGTCATACTGCTGCTTTTAATGTTTCATTCTGATTTTATGTGTTTTTGTTGTTTTTAATGTTGTAACACTGTGAAGAACTTTGAGCTGTATCTTACATATAAAAGTTATTAGTATAAATTTAGATTATTATGTTGTTACATAATCATAACCTCATGTGTCCGACTCACTGCAGCTCAGAGGGTCAGATTACAGAAACGTTCTAACCTCTGTGAGGTTCTCCGTGTGTCTGAGGGTTGATCCGCATGTTGGACTGTTCCTTTAAATGTTCTATAAAGTGTTCTCTGTGTCTCTGCAGACACCCGTGGGTCACATTAGAACCAGAGCAGAACAACAAGACAGGTATTTAAAAACTCCCATCATGCCTCTGGTGACGCGTTCAGTGTTCAGATATAATAATAATAATCATAATAATAATAATAATAATAATAATTAATCCTGTGTTTGTTTGTCTGCAGTGATTCTGTTTGAAGCCTCCATGGAGTTTCTAGAAAACACAAACGCTGATGAAGACGCAGACGACGATGATGAAGATGAAGATGCCTCGTCCTTTGTCACCGCCCCCCTCCCCCCTGCATTCCCACCGATCGCCGTGGAGACGCTGCCAATGCGTTACGACCATGCCCGCAGGGAGGAGCAGGCGGGCGCCGTGGCGATGGGAGGGAATGTGACCGGGAAGTTTGACTCCGCCTTCGAGGATTATTACACGCTGAGACTGAGAGGTAATTCTTTTATTGATTAATTATATTTATGATCACAGCAGATATTTTTATGATTAATTAATGAATGAATATTAAACGAGCCTCTCTGTGCAGCTCTGTCAGACGGCGTGATGGTCGACGCCCACTTCCTCCCTCACTCCTCCTCTCCTCCCCTCCTCCATCACTCCAACACCTGGACCTCCATCCTATCACACGGAGCCTTCTCCTCACACACACCTCCGCCTTCACCAGGTCTGCAACACACACACACACACACACACACACACACACACACACACAGACACACACAGACACACACCTGGTTTAGTCTCTCTCTCTCTCTCTCTCTCTCTCTCTCAGCTGACCTCATCGGCATGGCGGCCCAGCTGGCCAATCAGAGGCTGGTGTGTGTCCTGGAGGTGTGTCACCTGGGCGGAGCCACAACTGAACTCATCCTGAGTCGAGCCTTTCACCTGACCGACTGACACACAGATGCCTGATGGGAGTTTTTATTTTTAAAGTTGAACTGTTATTTATTATTTTTAACATTTTATACTTAATAATTTATTTTAATAATTTATTTTTAGTATTTATGAAAGTATTTTCTAGTTTTTTTAAACTCTATGATTGGACTACATTTACTTTGTAGCAATTTGCTAGTTTTTGTGCCAAATGTCAGTGGAATGCTTGTAGTTTTTTGAGGGGGGAACACTTTAGAATCCAGCCTGCAGATTATTTCATAATTGTAAAGTACAAACAGTATTAATATACAGGTGATATCAATAAAAGTACAGTGGAACAAGAAGACAAGACATTAGAGAACAACTTCATGTTTAAGGGAGACAGAAATAAATTACAATCAGTATTTATTTAATAACAACAGGATTCAGATTTATTGATAAAATGGGTCAAACGGTGCTGATACTGCATCAAAACCAGCTTTTATGTCTTTTATATCTTTTAATAACAGCAGTTCATAAACCACTTTCACCTGGAAACAAACTTTACTGAGACTTTTGAGTCAAATTTTAATTTAAAAATAGTGTTCATTTCAGGTGTGAGTAGAATGAAATTCATTTTTTTAACTGTAGTTTCTCCTTTTTATGACATAATTGCATAAGTTATGTGTTGTGAGACTTCAGTGAATCTGAACTAACATTTGAAAACACAAAAGTCTCACAATAACACAAACACACTAACAGATGGAGGCAGCAGCAGACCAACAACTCCTGAGTTCTGTGAGATAAAATGAATGATTTTGTGAATGGAGTTTGGTTGGTTTGTAGAGAGAGATGTTTGTCTTATTTAACGGTGGTGTCCTGTCAGAAAACTCTGTCTGACAGAAAGGTAAAGAGGTGAAAATATTCTAAATATAGTGTAGAGTTAAACTGATGTAGATTTTTTTAGGTGGTGCTGCTGACTGTGTCCACAGCAGGACAGTTTAACTTCCTTCACCGGTTCTCTGGCTGCTTGTGTTGGTTTCCGCCCTTTGTTTACATGTTTGTTCTGACAACTGAAAAAGTGTTCTCAAATCATATTTTAGTGCCATAAAGTTCCCTCAGTGTTAGTGACAAACACTCAGTATGCTGACATTGTATTTGAGTGTGAGTTTCTCTGATTTCCATCTTGTTAACACTGCTGTTGTATTCTGGAAAAACTGTCTCTGTTCTTCTGAGTTCAGCTCCTCGCTGTCGATTGGCATGTTTTTGTTTTTTTCTAAACTGTTAAAAAATGGAGAGACAAGTTTCCATTAATGTCACAGTCCAATAAATTCTGCTCTCACTTTAATATTTGAATAGTTTTATTGTCCTACTTCTGTTTTTAACACTCAAACAAAATCTGTTTGTGCTTCAGACGAGCCTCTAAGAATATGACCTCATTATATTTTATACTCTTATTTATATTTATATTTTTTATTTGTCTTATGGAGGAAATAGTGCATTAATTGGGGACTATTTTCAGCAGTGGATGAATCCACATTTGTTGTGTTTAGAACAGCAGGATGATGTGTGATGAAGGAACATGTGACACGATGTGGCTCACTGATGTGTTTTTAATGAAGGCACAGAAGAAGAAGAGACCAATCAGACTCTGATACAGACTCAACACTTGTTTGTAGATTTGTCGGTCAGAAGTCGTCACTGATGGACACAAACACAAACAGATCAGTCTGATGCATTCAAATCAAATTATTTACAGTCAACATGAGGCGAGCAGGGTGTGGGCGGAGCCTGTTTTTAGGCACGCTGGCTGTGTTGCTGGCAGATGAAGCGCAGCCTGGTAGAGCAGTGCAGGTCGTTGAGGCGTCCGTCGCTGTGAAGGTGAGCGCAGTCTTCATCTCCGGGGCCGAGACCGTGACCGGTCCAGGCGTCAGGCTGACCGGGTCTCCAGCGCCTGAAACCACAGAGACACACAGATCAAACGCCAACACGGGTTCGGTTTGGAAAACTGTTTCATGAGTCCTTTCTGAGAAAATCCTGCAGATGTTCCCAGAACTGACCAACAACTTCCATCTTCTGTGAAGTAAAATGAAGGTTGGTTGGTTTGGAGACATTTGGCTCATATATGATAGTTTTATAGAACCTTTCAGTTCATTTTTGAACTTTTCAACACATGCAGGCCAAAATGCCCCTGGATGCACTGGATGCAGTGGGATACGGCACAAAATGGCAGCAGCCTGCTAGCAGTCTTTCTTGTACTACAGCTACACACCACACTAATATGTGTTTCTGAAAATACATGTAAAAAATGATAAATTTATGGTTATTGTTCTTGATGTGGACAGCCTAAACTGTTCTTTAGATTTTCTGCTATGAAAGGTAAGAGTGTAACAGCTCACCTCCGGTTCATGACGTACGGCGTCTGGTTGACCCACTCCCACTTCCCTACTCTCCCATCAGTCAGACCCACCCAGTAGAAGGTGCCCGCGGCATGACGGGTCACTTGGTCCTGAAGCAGAGACAGAGTTTCAAATCAAACCTCCAAAATGTGGACTAAGGCGTCCCCCAATGGATCAACTGTGGGTCCTCTGCTGTTTACTCTGCACAGAGATGATATTTGTGTCTCACCCAGTCCTCGTCAGTGTGGAGTATGACCAGGTGAGACTCGTGTCCGTTGCACCAGTCTCTGGCTTCTTCCCAGGTCATAGCTGTCTTACTGTAAAAATAGCAGCTGGTACCAATAAGATCCCATTCCAGAGGACAACAGCCGTCTGATGCTGAACCTGAGAGACAGACCGAGAGACAGACGGGTAAGAAAGGGACATTTCCTCGTCTCTTTGTGCTGAAATTAAAGTTCAACAAGCTTTATTTTTCCACATTAGAACAAAGGCATAGGCTGATACTTGTTGCCTTTGTTGTTTTGGGACAGTCAGGTTGATCAGCTTTAGACATGAGAGGTGAGACAGAGTCCGTTCAGTCAAGAATATCAGGGTAAACCAATTAGAGCCAGAGCAGTGCTGGTAATGTCTTTGTCAACTGGGGGGGGGGGGGGGGGGGGGGGGGGATCAGTTAGTAGGACCTGTGAAAGCTAACTTACATCAATCATTAGCTAGCAAGTGACTTAAAATGTGAATATTTTGACTATCTTCAAAATGTGGTTTTTAAAAAGATGACACATTACATCCTCTGCCAGTGGTATTAAACAGTAAACACTTTATATTAAAGTGCTTGTAATGAGCCTTATTAAACAATAAGGCCCATATGAGATGCTTATTAACATTAGTATGTGTTAATAAGACTACATTAATGTAAACAATAGCATAATAAACATGTTTATTGTTACATAAGACATTTAGAATGACTTGTTCACAGTTCATAGACTGCTGAAGACTCATAAAGGCTCATAAAAGCCTTATGAGATTCTTAAGTTGAACTAATTGACCTCTTATGTCATTGTTAACATTAATTAAGCTTTCCTGATTTCTACATACTTTATTATGCACCTTTAAATGAAGTGTTACCAGCACTTCCTGTCTCCTAAGTGGGCGTGGTCAGAAGTGTTGTGAAGGAGGAACGATGGGGTGGCGGTGAAAACCTTTTAACACAGTTAACAGGAAACGTCTCTAAAGAGCACCGTCTCCTTCCTGAAGGTATCTGAGTACAGTGAGGGGAACCGAGCTTTGCTCAGCTGTTATTGGAGCACAGAGTGGGAAAAGGGGCGGGACTTACGGATCCATTTGATTGAAATCAGGACTAGAGCAAGGTTCACATCAAAGATGGGTGTGTGTTCAGTGTGTGTGTGTGTACCGTTGTGGATGAGGCGTTCAAGGGAACATTTGAGCAGCGTGACCGTCCTTCTGATGGAGTCCAGAGCTGACAGCTCCTTCATCGCCTCCGACACTGAACACACACACACACAGAGTCATTATCATTGTCATTAACAGCGGTGTGTTACATGTTGATGTAATAACTGTTCAGCTCTGTTCTGTCAGACACACCTGAGGTCAGCTGGTCCCTGCTGCTCTCCACTGCAAACTTCAGCCGGTGGACGTCTTTAGCTGCGTCTGGGACAGACAAACAGCAGACCAATCAGGTTAAAGTCTGGAGGAAGAACCTGGGAGACGTTTATCATCTAACATCAGGTGTGTGTGTGTGTGTGTTACCTTTGGTTTGCTGGTGTGTGATGCTCAGTGATTCAGTCAGGTTGGAAACACTTTTCTCTACGTACCACAGTCGGTTTGACGACCTCGTGCCTGCAAACAAACATGTAAATACTGATGAATGAAGTTTGATATTATTCTTCAGATTACTTGGAAGCACAGAACATCTCTAAAACGCTGCAGTTACAGTTCATTACTGTGATGGAGAGGTGAAGTCTCCCATAGAACCTCTGTGTTCTTAAGTTCTTCAGTCCAGGAACAGAAACACGCACTTTCTAAAAATAGTCTACAGCCATGCTAGCAGCTCTGTGTTGTGCTAAATGCTAGCATGCTGATACTAAGCAGGTATAATGTTCACCATGTTCACCACCTCAGTTTAGCATGTTAGCATGTTAGCATTTGATAATAAGCTCTAAAGACAAAGTGCTGATGGGAATGTCTGAGGTTCTGCAGGGATTTGGACGTTAACACGTTCAAAAGTTGAGCTGATGATGGCGCTAAATGAGACGTCAGACGTGAGACTCAGGTCTGAACCACATCAACACAGTCCATCACAGAGATGCTGAGACGTGTCAGTCTGCATCAAACTGGAGGACCAGCAGACGCTGCCAGCATGGCTGAAAATCTCAAGTTCACAACGTTATTTTTACAAGAAAATGAGATGATGGGATTTTGGCAAAAGCTCCTTGTTTCTGTGTGTGCGTGTGTTGTGTGTGTGTGTGTGTGTGTGTGTGCGTGCGCTCACTGCTGGCTCCCAGTGCTATGATCAGGATCAGGATGACTGCAGCTGTGAGAGCGGGAAACAACCAGCGTCTGAACCTGGAGACTCCTGAGTAGGGGATTGTAGTAGGCTCTGACAGACAGACAGACAGACAGACAGACAGGTAGAGAGACGGGTAGAGAGACAGACAAACTTTGTCATTTTAGAGCAAATGCTAAAAAAACTCCCGACACTTTCACAAAACACACACGTCATACTTCAGCAGGTGCGGAGACGGACAGGTACCTTTGCTCCAGAAGGAGCTGCTGTCATCTTCAGCGTTGTCATGGTATTCAGTTGTCATGGCGATGTCCCCCTCTCTGTCTCTCTGCTCCTTGTGTCTCCCCTGTTCTTCTTCTCTCTCTCTTTTTCTTCTTCTTCTTCTTCTTCTTCTTCTTTTTCTTCTTCTTCTTCTTCTTCTTCTTCTTCTTCTTCGTCTATGCGGTGAAGACCGTCAAACAGTCTGACTGTCCAAACATCGAGCCGAGGGTCATTGACCACCACAACGAAACGCACTTTGAACTGGAAAACAGTGTGTTGTGTGTGTGTGTGTGTGTTGTTGGTGTGTGTGTGTGTGGCGAGGCTGTGCTGATGTCACTCTGTTAGTTTAGTCTAACACTAAAATATACCAACAACCAGTAAAGCCAAATCATTTCTGAGGAAAGTGCAACTGTGCTCACTTCCTCTGAAGTGACTGACAGAGCTGAAATATCTCTTTTTGTGGGACAGTTTAAAAACTAAAACACATTCTGGTGTCGGTTAAAGAAATACCTTTAATTTCAAGTGAACATGGAAGTGCTGAGATAGATTCAGTGTAATGCTTCGTTCCAGTGAAAGTCGGAGGTCGGAACAAACATGTCAAGTTGAAAAAAATCGCTTCTCTGACATCATCAGTGTTGCCGTTTGAAATTTCTATTCTGTGCGAGAATAACTGTTTTAATTTGCCTGTTTCACATTGATTTGAGTTCAAATTACTGCTGAATGTTCTCTGAATGAGTCCGTGTCTGTTTATGAGTCGTAAGGAATCATTAATAATCTTTTAGAAGGAGCAGATGTTTCATAACAGTTAAATGGAGCAAAGTTTGCTCAATTGTTAGAAAAGGGGCAGGAGTTATTTTCAATGAATGAATAAGTTCTGAAAAGTGCTGAAAGGATGAGGACAGGGCTGAAAGACCTTCCTGTCAGTTGTGTCACAGCAGTGAAGGAAACTGTAATTTTCAGATGAAGTTTAAGTGCTGAACATGATGGACGGAGGAGTTCAAGTTTTATAAAAGCACACATTTTTTTTCTTTGTCACATGGTGTGAGCGGAACCATCTGCAGCTCAACGTGGCAAAGACAAAGGAACTGGTTGTGGATCTGAGGAGGACCAAGGCACCGGTGACCCCTGTTTCCATCCAGGGGGTCAGTGTGGACATTGTGGAGGATTACAAGTATCTGGGAGTACACATTGACAATAAACTGGACTGGGCAAAGAACACCGACGCTCTCTACAGGAAGGGCCAGAGCCCTCTCTATTTTCTGAGGCGACTGAGGTCCTTCAACATCTGCCGAACTATGCTCAGGATCTTCTATGAGTCTGTGGTGGCCAGTGCTATCCTCTATGCTGTTGCATGCTGGGGCAGCAGGCTGAGGGTGGCGGACGCTAACAGACTCAACAAACTGATCTGCAAGGCCAGCGACGTTGTTGGAACTGAGTGTGACTCCCTGATGGTGGTGTCAGAGAGGAGGATGCTGTCCAAACTACGGACTATCCTGGATAACGACTCACACCCACTCCACCCTCTGCTGGTCAGGCACAGGAGTACCTTCAGTGGGAGACTCATACCACCAAAATGCACCACTGAGCGCCACAGGAAATCATTCCTGCCTGTGGCCATCAAACTGTACAATTCCTCCCTCTGAGTGGCCCTTGGACTATTCACCCAGTAATTTGTTATATATTCATACAGTTCTCCAGTTCACACAACTTAAATAATTACTCTGTGCAATAATTTAGCTAGTGCAATAACTGTAAACTGTTAAATATGCAATTTTTGTCAATCTCATACCACAATGCACATGTACATAATCCTTAATTTTGCACTACTTTTTCCAAATTTGTTCTATTTTTCTTTTCAGAAAGCAATGCACATACCTTACCATCACTGTATATAGTCTGTTTATTATCTATTTTTACCATCTGTGTATATTTGATAGGTTAGATATATATTTTTAAACTTCTCACTATATTTTTTATTCTTATTTTATATTTTTTTATTTTTTTATATTTCACTTCTATTTGCACTATATCTTTCTTGATCTTGTAAGGAGCACCTGTAACATCAACAATTTCCCCTTGGGGATAAATAAAGTATTCTGATTCTGATTCTGATTCTGATTTTTATTTCTTGCACTTCAAACATTTATTGCCTTCAAAATACACTGTAGATTTCCTGAGGTTGCTCTTTTTGTTCACATCAGACAAAATAATAACATTTGTTTTCACTCAAGCAAGTTTACTTTATTTTCGTTTTCTGAGCTTGTCAGTGATGTTTTGTATCTCTGATGGATTTCCTGTGAGTTTTTAACTGCTGCTGGCTCACAGCCGTTCAGGTTGTGTTGTGGTGTTTTGGTGACTGTCTACAGCAGCGTGTGGGCAGAGCTGTTCAGGTATGCATGCTGTGTTTCTGGCAGATGTAGCGCAACTTGGTGGAGCAGTGCAGGTCATTGAGGCTTCCGCTGCCGTGCAGGTGAGCGCAGTCCTCGGTCCCCTCACCCAGGCCGTGATCAGCCCAGTTGTCGGGCTGACCGGGCATCCAGTGCCTGGAAACAACACAAACATGCACGGCGTTAGCTAAGGCGGCGGTTAAATGGTTAAAAACATCACTCCTTGTTCACATCCTAACCCTACCTGCGCTCGATCGTGTACGGCGTGCGGTTGATCCACTCCCACCGTCCCGTCCTCCAGTCTGACAGACCCACCCAGAACCATTCAGAAACCGTCTGACGGGTCACAAAGTCCTGAACAGACAGACAGAATCAGTGAGTTCTGCAGCAGGATGGCCCAAAAGAAAACACAGAATAGATAATGTCAAACTGAAACAAGAATCAGTCATCTCAAACATTTGATCCAACAGCAGCTGAGGCTCATGACAGTTTGGTCATTTCAGTCTTTCAGGTATTTTGGATGCTTTGACCTGCTGGTGGTGCAGACAGACAGACAGACAGACAGACAGACAGACAGACAGAGACACAGACAGACAGACGGGCAGACAGACAGACAGACAGACATGATGTCTTACCCACTGCTTGTCAGTGAGCAGTATGACCAGGTGAGCGTTGTTTTCATCACACCAGTCTCTGGAGTCGTTCCAGGACAAAGACAAACGGCTGAAGAAGTAACAGTTCAACCCGAACTGCTCCCAAGCCAGGGGACAACAGCCGGCCCCTACCGAGCCTGAGAGACAGACAGACAGACAGACAGACAGACAGACAGGTGTGAGGATCTGTGTGTAAATGTGCACTTTAAATAAATGAGGATGTGTTCATGTGTCATCGTACGGTTGTGGATGACGTGTTCAAGGGAACATTTGAGTGAAGCGACGCTCTTGCTGAGAGAATCCACGGCTGACAGCTGCTTCAGCGCCTCTGCCGCTGAACACACACACACACAGTAAATACAGTATATATACACACACACATAACATATTATATGTAAAGATATTAACAGTGTAGCTTTGGACTAATGAAATAATTCCCAGTTCCTGCGATGGTGTACTGGACCTTGAGTATGTGAGTGGTCCCACTCACCTGTTGCCAGCTGGTCCCTGTTGTTGTCCACAGTCGCCACCAGCCACTGAACCTCTCTCGCTGTTCGAACAATGAACGTTTGTAGAATTAAAACAGCAACATGCACATCACACTTTTATTTTGAAAGGGCTGCCCTGTGTATGTGTGTGTTACCGTGAGCGTGCTGCAGAGAGGCATTGTGAAGTGATTGGACAACGTCAGTCAGGTTGGAAACTCTCTGCTCCATATCCAGCAGACGATTGGACATCTTCATGTCTGATCACACACACACACACACACACACACAAGTTTTAAAACGCTACATTTATGTAATAGATTACATCTACTGGATTTATGTAGTTAGGATACAAAAAGGTAACTGGATGCTACCAAAAAATAAGGCATAATCAGATTACAGTTACTTTTAGTAAAAATGGAGATTATTAACAGGATTATAATTTTAAAATACAATTAAAATGAATAAACACATGTATATTCTCCAACTGCTAACTTTAGCTACACAGACCAAACAGACCATACAGATCTAAACTCTGCCAGGACCCATCCCATTGGGTATTTTGATGTGTGTGTGTGTGTGTGTGTGTGTGTGTGTGTGTGTGTGGTGTGTGTGTGTGTGTGTGCTCACTGCTGACTCCCAGTACTATGATCAGGATCAGGATGGCCGTAGCTGTCAGAGCAGGAAACAACCAGCTTTTGAATCTGGTGACTCCTGACAGAGCGATGGAGGGAACCTCTGACAGACAGGACAGACAGACAGACAGGCAGGCAGGCAGACAGACAGACAGACAGACAGACAGACAGACAGGCAGGCAGGCAGGCAGGCAGGCAGGCAGACAGGCAGGCAGGCAGGCAGGCAGGCAGGCAGACAGGCAGGCAGGCAGGCAGGCAGGCAGGCAGGCAGCAGACAGACAGACAGACAGAGAGTTTAAGGTTTAAGGTTGAGCTCATTTTAAATACTTTATATAATTTATACACCCTTCAAGTCTCAAACAAGTCGAGTCAAGTTGCACTAAATTCTGATGATTCCCTGGTTTCAACATGTAAATCAGTCAGAAAAAGTTTATTGTTTTCAACATTATGAAAACTGCTGCAGCCTGATTTTTAACATTTTGTAGCTTCAGTAACAAGCCTCATAAATGAACAACAATGAACAGAGGGACTCTGAGATTATAATACAGCTCTGTAGGTAGAGGTCTCTGTTGCAGTGCTTAACACACTTCTTATATATTCTGGACTTTCACACTGCGTATCTTTAACCCTGGGCTAAGAGTTAACCTTGGGCTAACTTAGCCCCTTTTCACACATATTGTTAAGCCAGGGTTAAGTTAAGCACAGAGATATACAAGCCCGGGGTTACATCGTCTGTTGGTGCACCAGCTGATGGGAACATTTTAGAACGTTTCATGGCTGCTCCTTTCTTCTAGCCCCGTTTCACACTGGCACTTTTTAACCTTTGGTTTAGTCAACTTTCAGGGGATAAGCTCACAAACTTATTGTTAATTCTGCTCCGGAGCACAGCCAGCTAGCCCTAAGCTGAAATCGGGGATAGCCCACTTTGGAAAGTTCCAGGATTGTGTCAGTGTGAAAGCTTTCTTAGCTTGGAGCTAACAGCTCTCTTAGCCTGGTGCTGACAGCTCTCTTAGCCTGGTGCTGACAGCTCTCTTAGCTTGGAGCTAACAGCTCTCTTAGCCTGGTGCTGACAGCTCTCTTAGCTTGGAGCTAACAGCTCTCTTAGTCTGGTGCTGACAGCTCTCTTAGCCCAGGGCTGACAGCTCTCTTAGCCTGGGGCTAACTGCTCTCTTAGCCCAGGGCTAACTGCTCTCTTAGCCTGGGGCTGACAGCTCTCTTAGCCTGGTGCTGACAGCTCTCTTAGCCCGGGGCTAATGCTCTCTTAGCCCAGGGCTAACTGCTCTCTTAGCCCAGGGCTGACAGCTCTCTTAGCCTGGTGCTAAGTGCAGTGAAAAGCCACTCGATACATAGCTGTGGTATTTTTATTATGTATCAAAACGTTTTTTATAGTGATAAAACGCCTCTATAAATTTCTTTGTCCTTGACTTTGCACAAAATTGTCTCGTTGAATAGCTCTTTTCACGTCATCATGATGGTTTTATCTGATGTTCTGGTCATGTGAGACTCAGGGTGATGCTTGAGGCACCGCAGGCTTTTTACCTGCTTTATTTTTGTACTTGGTACTTTTTAAGTGTACTACAGCACTCAGTATGAATATAAATGTTTTGTTTTATATCTGTTTTATACCTTTATTGTGAAATTATACGATGTATGATCACATGACTTGTCAGGTGACCCCCATTGGATGTACATATAGAGGCGTGTCTCCTCAGGGCTGGGGCCTGAAACGTCACATGAGGTGATACTATTAAACACGCTGTACTGAGCAGTTTCTGGTGTGCAGACTTAATTTTATACTTTCATATCTGCATCCTTCACTTATCGCTTTTAGATGTGTGAGCTGTTTTTTGATTAGTTTGTACTGATCCTGATAATCTTGATTTGCAAAAGTTCTTCCATCGTCTTTTATTTATTTTATTTATTTAATCTCCTGTGACCCAGCTGAGGGTCACGACCCGGTCTCTGGGTATGACCGGTCTAAAGGGTGCTAAAGTGCAGCTCCTCAACCTTTTGTAACTTAAAATCCACCTTCCAAAAATAAATGAGAACCAACATGACGAAGAGATGAACTGAGCCCAGCTTCATGTTTCATGTGTCTCTGCACCCGAGGGAACGTTAGCGAGCTAACAAGCTCGTCTCGACCCGATGATGTATCTTGATTGGGTTGATTATAAAATATAAATACTCGAGTATTGTACAAGTATAAAGTAGTTAAGTACCTTTGAGCCAGAGGACGCTGTTGTCTTGATCTTTCTCATACTGGTAGTCTGTCATCATGGCGGTGTCTCCTCCCACGGTGTCTCTGTGTCTGCCTAAACAGTCGGAGATTTCACCAAATAATCTTAAAACAAGGTCAGCAAACCAGCTCCTTCTGGAGCTTTCAGACTGGATCTCACAGTCTTCATCAACAGACTGAGTTTGTTTCATAACTCATCATTCAGGATGATATTTTAACGCTGATGAAACTGCAGGATCTGCTCTGTAAATTGAACCTGTTTTCTCAAGTACAACTGATTTAATATGATGTTTATTTCATTAGAAATGTTTGTTAGTTTGTTTTAAATTATTATAAAATTACCTCAACTTGTATTTTAAAACTCACTCAACTAAGACTTCAAAAGGCTTCAAGTTACAATAACTCAAGTTTTTAAGTTCTGGAATATTCTGAAAAGAAATTGTAGATGTTTTAAGTTGAATTAACTTGAATAAATAAATCACGTGTATTTACACTTAATGAGAAAATGTTCAACTAAATTCCAACATGATTTTTTACAGCACCAGAATATTTGTTAGTTTGGTTAAAAATCAGGACAAAATGTTTTCAAAGTTTTCAAAACTTCAATCAGAGGAACTGAGACACTGCAAATAATTATGAAGTTAATCTTGGAAAATAAATCATAAAATTAGCTTGAAAAAGAATAAGTTGACCCACCTCGTTACCGCCTCTGTTGTGTACTGTCAAACTTCTGCAGAATCCAGAGACAGTTTGTGCTTTCCGGCCCCCTCCCTCCCCACACTGTAAAAACTGTCCAATCATCACTTCAGAGATACATAAGTTATTTCATAACATTTCTGAGATGTTCACATCTCTGCTGGAAGATTCACAACTTCCCTTTTTTATTCAGATTCATTTTTCCGGAGGGGAAACTGATTTTCAGTCGACACTTCCTCAAATGGATTCTTGTTAGCAGTGTTGTTACCGAGCTAACGTGCTAAAAGACTTCACTCACTTAACGGTTCCACTCCTGTAACACTGTTCCATCACTGAAGTACCAGAACTCCACACCTGTTTGATATCCAATCAAATGAATAGATGAATGCATTTTATCTTTATTGAACTGACTTTACAGTCCTGTAAAGCTTTTTCCTCCTGACCTCACTTCATCCTCCACTCTCACCCTCTGACCCGCTGTTTAACACCCCTGTTCCCTCATAAACACCACCATCCTGTCACCTGTACAAGTTTTAATACCCCTGAAAACTTGTGATGATTACATCATAAAGCCCAAACCTCTGACAAGCTGCCATTTCCAAGTAACCCCTCCTGCGAACCTGGACAAGTCTCATTTAACACACACATGTTCAAATCCAGAAATGGCCCAAAGTTACTGAATCTACACATCAGAAGTCTATGTAATCAATTTAAATTGGATCAGTTGGAGATTCTCGTATCCCAGACTGATCCCGACATCCTGGCTTTGACAGAAACCTGCTTCAGACAGAGTATTGACAAGTTTGAGGTTTCCTTAAAGAACTTAAACAGAACAGACAGAGTGGTGGTTTGACTGTGTATGTGAAGTCATGTTACCGCTTTAAATCCCGTCACAATATCAAATTCATTTGAACTTACTGCTCTGAAGGTCAACTTAGCAAGTAATATTGCAGTTAATGTTGTGGGTGTCGTCAGCAGACTTTCCCATCCAGGACAGTAACTCAGACATGCTGACTCAGGATGACCTGAACCCAAACTGACTGACAAATGATTCAAATTCTCTACAGGAGATGTGTGATCATCTCAATCTGTCACAGCTCATTGAGGAACCCACAAGACCCAGTTTAAAGGAGCCTTCAAAACAGCTCAGTGGTCTCAGTGGTCCCAAAAGGAAAAGATCAAAGTCCAGAACTGTTCAAAACTGTTTCAAAAGAAACTTAAACACTTTCAACAAACTTTTCTCAGTGACTTTGCAGATAGTTAACATACATCACACTTCTCAAATACAGGATGTAAAATTAGCTTTGGAATACTTTACAAAATCATTTCTTGCTGTCAGTGATAAACAAGCACCTGTTAAAAAGCTCCAGAAGTTAAAAACAGATCAAGTCCCTGGTTCTCCACAGAATTATCTCTAAGGTTTAAGCTCTTACAAGGCAGACGGGAGAAGCAGCTCATTGGTTAAGTTTTAGAAAAGTCAGAAATAAATGCACATCCTCCTTGAGGAAAGCAAAAACTAATTATCTTAAAAAAAAAAAAAAAAAAATTTTAACAGGCCCAAGCCTGACAAAATTATGTCCAAACCCGACCCAAACCTGTCCCTCATTAGCATAAGCCAACATTTTTCTAAACAAGCCTCTCTCCGTGCGACAAACAGTAGGAGTTGGCAATGAAAGGGACAACAGATGGGGGGGGGGGATTAACTGGCTGCTACTAACAATAATAATAACACAGCCCAAACACAACGTAAGCCCACAGAATATGTGAGAAATACAGCCCAACCCTAACGTACGTTGGGTTTTGTGGTCCAACACAAAGTGAAAACACTCTTAATTATGCGTAACTTTAAAGGTTAATATAAATTAAAGGGGTTAGTTGTATGAAAATTGTGCCCTGTGTAGTTGTCGTGAACACAGAAATTAGATAAAGAGACCAAAATGTGTAAATGTGTTTATTTCTGCTGTAAAGTTGGACATTTTAATATGGAGCTCTATGGGGACAGACTCAGGCGACCTCAAGTGGCCAGTCGAGGAACTGCAGGTTGTGACACTTCTTCATTTTTCAGCCCTGGAAGGTTGCTGCTTGGTTTTAATATTAAATTAAAAATCAGAGGATTCAAATCATACTTTTATTAATAATTTAATTTGTTGTAGTGCTCAGATGTGGCTGTACAGGTTCATCTTTCATCAGGTCACAACCGACGAGGTCAGAGGTCATCCCACAGTCAGGTCGTCGTTGAAGTGGAGCAGGATGGCGGGGGTGAAGAGGTTTTGGTCCAGTCGTAGGCGCTGGAGCTCGTAGTCGTCGTCAGGGACGTTATTCTCGCTCAGCGTCCTGCTCATGTCCAGAATGACTCCGTTGTGTCTCCAGGTGTAGCTGCGGGCGTGGGAGTTGTAGGTCAGGTAACGCTGGAGGATCTCATCCAGAGTCTCTTCTGAACACACCTGAGGAACGACAGCAGGTGACGATTCAGACGGAGGTTCAGTTCCATCAGAGGGTGGTGCTCGTCCTGAGCATCAGTTTGTTGTTTCATAACGTGGCTGTAATGAACACGGACGCCTAATTTGGTCAAAACATTTGTAAAAGACAAATTCACCCTGATTTGAATCTGTCTTGAGATGAACAAAAGCTTTGTACAGAACATATGTTACTATGATACAAGCTGCTCTAATTCTGAAGGCAAATTTTACTTCCTGCAGCAGTAACCCGGACTTTTATTTTGAAGTTTGACTCAGGTATATTTTTCTCACTATATTTCCCACAGTTCAACAATGCTAATCATTTAGCATAAAGCACGCAGGTGTTTTGAGCTGCTGAAGCAGCAGGAAAACTTTAACATGTGTCTCTGTTGGGGCTAAACAGCGCTAGCTCAGCTGATGGTTAACTTCAGTTAGCATTTCATTTATTCTGAATAAACACCTCACACTGGGTTGTACCAACAACTTGTCAAACTAGATTAAAACAATTATACTACATCAAACAGAATCGACCAAATTAAGTTTTATGATGCGTCTCTTCTTTAGCTAGCTGGTGCACAATGCAACAAGATATCAACCTTTTAACTAGCAAGCAAACACTGTGCTATTTGTTAACTTTTAGCTAGCTAGCAAACCATGTCATGTTTTGTTGACATTTTATTCACCTAGGAAACCATGTTAGAAATTCTTCGCTAGCTAGCAAAGCACGCAATGTTTTTTTTTGTTTTGTTTCTTTTTTTTTTTTAAATCTAGCTAGCAAACCATGTAACATTTTCTTGACTTTTTATCGAGCCACTGATCCATGTAACGCTTTGCTAACTTTATAGCTACATGGCAAACTATACTTCCTGGGTCCTGTCAGGACTTCATTTGGGTAAACTGAGATGTCTTTAAATAAATAATGTTAATTGAGGTAAACAAACATTTTTCATATTTGAGAGACATTTTATAAAACTTTTGGGTGGTGGGCGGAGCTACAGGTGAGGTGTGTGTGGACAGTTGACCTGCAGTCGCTGCTCCTGTAACGTCAGTGTGTTGATGACTCGTATCCACCTGGTTTTAGCGGTCAGCAGCCCCACCTCATAGCGCTCGTCCCTCCACCAGGGCGGGCCGATGACGCTGGCCCAGTCGGAGCGAGGGCCGGTTGGGGGGACGTGCACGAAGCGCCCCCTGGGGGTGTAGTACCTCACACAGTTAGTCAGTGGATCCACATATTTGAGGACCTGAGGACAGAGGACAGACACATGAAGGTGAAGCAGCAGGAGCAGAGCTGAGAGCCGCTCTCTGATTGGTTGGTTTGTTTGATGAGCACTCACGTCTTTGGTCTCGGGGTCGAACCAGTGGCTGATGTCCTTCCCTGCAAACTCCATGATGGGTAACAGCAGAACGTCACCTGTATGAAAACATTTTTTATTAAACATACAACAAATATTTATCCACCATTCACTTTATTTTTAAATTTACTGCAGCTTTAACACACCAGAAGCTCCGCCCACCATCATTTAAACCACAAGACTGGTTGTTGATCAGCTGACTGGCAGCTTTTAACACAAAAATAAAGTAGGAAACAGTAACAGTTAAATGAAGTGGAGCTCGATCCATACTGGACTTTTGTCTAATATATTATAGTATTACATATAAAATAGTATTTCACAGTTTATAATAATAATTTACAGTTTAACAATAAATTTATCATCCATCCATTTTCTGAAACCGCTTTATCCGTGAGGGTCGCAGCTGACATTGGGCGAGAGGCGGGGTACACCCTGGACAAGCCGCCAGTTCATCGCAGGGCCGACACATAGAGACAAACAACCACTCACACTCACATTCACACCTACGGCCAATTTAGAGTCATCATTAACCTGCTGCATGTCTTTGGACTGTGGGAGGAAGCCGGAGTACCCGGAGAGAACCCACGTGGACACGAGGAGAACATGCAAACTCCACACAGAAAGGCCCTGCCGGCTCGGGGATTCGAACCCATTCGAACCTTTGCTGTGTGGCGACAGCGCTAACCACTGCGCCATCGTGCCGCGCACAATAAATTTATTGTCAATGATATTAAGTCACTGAAACAATAAACTTTCACTGCTGTTTTAATTATTATAAATACAGTAACTGCAAGAAAAACAAACAAAAAACACATAAATATAAATAATTATGTTAATACATTTTACTTGAACTTAGAAAAATGATCAAATATACATAAAGTGTTTCTATAAAACTAAAAACTTAAGACTAAAAACAACAATCTACATGATGTTCTGTAAAATAAAAAAGTTTTCGTATGAGACAACATACGAGCTGATATTAATACAGACAGATACAGCTGAGATATAAACTGATATCAGGTCAGGTTATGTAACATTATGTAATCTCATTTTACAGTTTCATAAACTTTAAGTATTTTGAAACAGGTTTGTTTTACAGTAGTGGGATGTAACAAAGTACATTTACTCGAGTAGTGGACTTAAATACAAATTTGAGGTACTTGTACTTTCCTTGAGTCTTTTTTTCTCTACTTTTACTCCATTACATCGTACATCAGTACATTCATCTGACGGCTTTAATTAACAGGGGTGGAAGTAACAAATTACAACTACTGAAAGTACTTTTACTTTTATGAGTATTAGGCGATGTCGCCCTAAAATAATATCACAATGCGTCATGAATTCTGTGAATATTCTTTGACAATATGAGAAAAGACTTAAGTATTTTTGGTTTAAATGATTAAATGCCTCTCTTGATAATATATTAACATTATAAAGTAACTAATACTTTGACACCAGTAGTTTTATTTGTAGTTAAGTAATATTTTTGTCATGTAACTATACTTACTTGAATACAGATTTTCAGTTCTCCCTCCACCACTGTTAGTCAGTTATTTTACAAATTCACATTTTTACACACAAAACACATGAAGAGTTTATAAAATATGATGTTTTGTTATAAATTAAACAATTAAAGTAACATTATTCCAATAAGATCAGTCGAGTGACATAAAATGATCGATTATTTTTCCAGTAAAAATCCTTTGATGGTTGAGATTTTGTGCTGCTCACCTTTGTGCTGGTTCATCAGCGGGGTCACGTCACACACTTTACCCAGAAACGACACCCACAGGTCGGCAGCGGTGTTGTGAGCGGCCACCTCTGCTGGAGTGAAGTACTTCGGTCTGTCCGTCATCATCACACACACACTCTCACACACTCACACACACCTGAACTCACGTTTAAACACGCTAATAACTCGGCTTTAATCCGGCACACAGCAGTCAACTGTCTCCTCTCAGTCCTCTCTGTCGCAGCGATGTTTTCTGTTACTATGGCAACAAGTGACGAGGGGCGGGGCTGGGAACGTCTCTACGACTTTATATTAAAAATGTCACAATGAATGAATGAATGAATGTTTTTATTTAATGTTAATGTTTCTATGTTTCTGTTAACACTGTCAAACTCTTTGTGATGAAATGAAACACTTAAAATTATAGTTTTGATTGAGCAAGAATAAAATATCTCTGAATATATGGCAGTATTATGTTCTTATATTTATCTTCTTTACATACATGCCCTCATAATGAATATAATCAAATCAAGCATACTGTAAAAAGAGTATAATACAACAACAACAACAACAACAACAATAATAATAATAATAATAATATAATAATCATCATATCATCATCATCAGTATTATTTTAATTTTAATTTTTTAACATGCTGAAATGTACATCCATATATGGAATCATAGCAGTGCCATAAAAAAACATTAAATCTTAAACTGAAGTGAATGTGGAAATATTAAGACAAAATATAAAAGAATAATTATAAAATCTCCGTATATTTTCATATTCATTTGTTCATTTATTTCTGTATATATTCTGTTTATACATATTTCTATATTATATTTAATTTGAATGGAAATTAGTAATTGTCTCTGTATGTTTTAATGCCCACAGAATCATTCATGTTTCATTTATTCAAGAAAAAGCAGTAGAGAAAATAAAAAAGGAAATATAAAAAGATAAAAATAAATAAATAAATCAATTGTTAAAATAAATAAATAAATAGGTTTTAATGTTACAGGAAAGGGGGAAATGATTTATATGCAAAAATATTAAATAAATATAGAGGAATAAATGAATCAGTGTTAATAAATTAAAAGGGCATGGATTATTCTTTTACATTTTATTTTTTTAATATATTATTTTCCCCTTAAAATTTCCACATTAATTTTCTCATTATTTTACAGATTTATTCCTGTTAATGACACTCTTGTGACTCCACAGCTATATTGTTATTGGTTATATATTGGTTATATATTGGCTATATATTGGTTATATATTGGTTATATATTGGCTATATATTGGCTATATATGTTATATATTGGTTATATATTGGCTATATATTGGCTATATATTGGTTACATATTGTATATATTGGCTATATATTGGTTATATATTGCTATATATTGGTTATTATGTTATATATGGCTATATATTGGTTACATATTGGTTATATGGTTATAAATAAATGAAGAATTGAGATAAAAGTTTCTTGGCCCCGCCCCTCTCTCCCTCTCTCCGTTCTGTCTCAGTGTCTCTCTCCCTCTCTCTCAGGAATGCATCAGACGTGGCAAAGATTCACTTTCTCCATTTTTCACGAACTTTCTGTAACCGGAGGACACAAAAAAAACTCTGGAGCCCCTCGTTTCCATTTGTCGTGCTCTGATTGGCTAGTGTCCCCGTCAATCAAGACTGCCGCGCTTTTCATTGGCTGACAGTTGCCCAATGGGCGGGCGGGTGTTTTTTGCAGCTTCTGTTGACATCTCTTGGTGCGGGTGTTCTCGCGAGGGTTGAGAAGAGTTCGAGAGTTGGAGAGCAGAGCTGATGGAGAGAGGAGAGGAATAAAGTGTGACGGACGTTAGTTAATAGTTTTTAAATGAAGGCCGCCATGATGTCCTCCTGTTGGCTCCTTTACCTGCTGACTGTCGCGTTCCTGCAGAGCTCCGTGTCTGCCGAACAGCGGAAGCTCCGTCCAGGTAAGGCCGCTCCGGAGGCTCCCTTGCTCGGCCAGGCGGAGCAGCATGTCCCGCTGGAGCTGCTCGGCTCTGGAGCTCCGAGCTAACTGAGGCTAATTACACCGTTATTCACATTAACGGGTCATTAACGGGTCATTAACGGCTTCATCTGCCGCATACAGAGCGGAATAAGTTCAGACTGTTAGTTTTTACGGTTATTTAAGGTTTAACTTGAGTAGTTTAACTCGTGTGGAAACATTAACGTCAGTTTGACTCTTCAGCTAACAACTTTTAACGTTAGCCTGGAGGCTAACCAGCAACAACTGATCGGTTTTTCCACATTTCTGTGTTTATATTTAACCCTTAAAGTGTCTGTTTTAAAATATTAATGTTAATGATGACAGGAAACGGGAAAATGAGCCGAAGTAACGGGATCTTCTGTGGGTAAAACATAGTGAACATTGTGGTCATCATCACTCCACCTACATGAACACAGATCCATCTCTGCTCTGAAGCCTGATGCTTAAAGAAAAGCTCTGTGTTAATCTGATCAGTCTGTTGGTGTCTCCTCCTCTTAAAGTCTTAAGTTTTTATTAACTGAGGTCTGTAAAGACTGACCCAGGTTCAGGTCTGGATGTGAACCTCTCAGAGACTCAGTCCACTTCAGCAGGTCTGCAGGAACTTTCCAGATCTCTGAATCACTGCCCACATCTCCAGTCTGCTCTGTTTTACATGAAGTGTGGGTTTGTGAGCGTCTGCTGTGGTTTAAACCAAACACCAGGTTCATTTCTCACTGATGGGGACCACGACTGCACAATTAATCAGAATATTATCAAATCACAGTTTAAATACTGCAGTATAATGAAGTCCTGAGGTGCTGCAGAGACGTCCTGACCTACAGAGAAAACACATTTGTTTGATTCAGACCCCAACAAATATCACATTATCTTCATTTAATATGTTTCTTTTACCATGCCATGCAGTCCTAATAGTGACTAATTCATATTAAACGCAGTTTCTTTGTCAGTGTCGTCATGAAATTCACTGGAGAAAATAATCTGTTTAAATAATCTCGTTCAGTGTTGATCATTGAGAGCAAATTTTGGTATAGTTTTATTCATATTTTAGTCATCTGCATTATTTCAGTTTTAGTCAACTAAATATCATAAGTATTATGATAATAAATTAATCACTTTGAGTCATTTTTAATAAAAAGGCCAAATTTTCTGATTTCGCTTCTTAAATGAGAATATTTTCTGGTTTCTTTGTTCCTCTCTGACAGTAAACTGAATATATTTGAGGACGTCATCTCTGAGTTTTTCATAGTTTTCTGACATTTTATGGTCCAAACAACTAATCGATTAGTTGAGAAAATGATTGACAGATTAATCGATAATGAGAATAAATGTTATTTGCAGCCCTAGTCATAAAATTATAATCAGCAAAATCAAACTGGTTTAGTTAAAATATTTTATATTTCTTCAAACATTCATTCTCCAGTGAAACTTTACACTTATTATCTTTATCATGTCAATCAAGCTTTTAATTTGTCTTCTCTTTCTCTCAAACATTGACATTTCTGTACAGTTTATGAACTGTTTATGAACAGTTTATGAACAGTTTATGAACTGTATATATGCTGCACTATGAATCAACTCGTTCCTCCCAAACATTTTCATCTTGATTTTTTTTGCTGACAAAGCAGAAAGCAGATTTCATCACATTTTTTGTTACTTCTGTCAGTGAAGAAATGTTCTTAATAAAACCCGGTCGTGTTCTCAGTGATATTTGTTGGTTTAAATCGTCCAATCAGGGCGTAGAAACATCCCTGCTGCAGACGTGCTCATACACTTAGTAATAAAATCAAAAACATGTAGTTACAGTCTGCAGACTCGTCTCTCTCTGGAGTTTGTCATGTGCATCACTTCCTGTTTGTCCTGCAGGCAGCAGATTCCTGTATATCATTGTGTTGCAGAGTCATGGTGAACGTACAGTTTGGAGTTGTTTGGATTACACTGATATTTTACTGTGTGAGGAAACTCAGCTGTGAGTGTGAGTGTGTGTGTGTGTGTGTGTGTGTGTGTGTGTGTGTTTGGACAGCTGTGTTTGTGTGTCTGTCTTGTCAGGGGTTTGTTGTTTCACACTTCAGCAGCAGATTAGTGAGCAGAAGTTCTACAAACGGTTGTTCTGGTGTCCAGTTTGTTCACCGCTGAGTCACACAAATAAATCACAGAAATGTGAATATTTCCTGCCGTCTTTTCTGCTCTTTGACAGGAAACTGAATATTTTGGGGTTGTGAGTAAAACTAGATGTTTGAGGACATTTTGATTAATTTATTTTAAAACAAAAATAATTAATCAGTTACTGGAGAAAATTGACTGATTAATCAACTATAAAAATAATCGTTAGTTGCAGCCCTACAAACTTTTCCATGTGGAGGACCCCACAATAGAAGCACACGAGACCTCCAACCATATATCACACAAATCAATAAAAAATGTCTTGATCGATACCGTACGGACTGTGACGATATCTATAGTGATATTACATGGTTCATCTTTTTATTATCATTTGGTAAAATGACAGCTGCTGACTGCTGCATTGTGTTTGTTTTGTCATTTCTATTTTTTGCTCAGTTAAGTCAAAGCTGCTTCTTTTATTATTTTATTATTTTTTTGATTTTATCAAAGAATGAAAGTAGAAATACTTTAAAAGGAAAAACTGATCTCACAGAAATCAGTCCTGATCGATGCAGATATTAAAAAGTAAAATAATTAGGAGAATATTATTTATATATACACATAAACAAACAGTTATTGCGGTGATCCCTCTTCAAATGCGGTTAACACACGTGACAAAACTATGTAATAAAAGCAGGATAATATACAGTTTAACAAACATTATTCCCTAAAATTTATTTCATGAGTATTTTTAATCATTATAAATAAATATATATATATAAAACAGAAATAGAGCAAAATATCTGAATATATTTAACCTGAATCAAGTGTAATGATCAGTTATAGATAAAATACTGTCAATAAAACTAACAAATAAACACAATCTACTTTATGAACTGTTCAAATATTGGACAACATATCTGCAGATTCTGTTACAGACTGATGAAACTGATAAATGCCAATACTGGGCTGATAATATTGATTGACTGATTTGATTTTTTATATCGCTGCATCACTCATCACTAGAAATATAATTTTGTTCCAACTAAATTATGTCCCAGCTTCTAAAAAAAACATACAATAAAAGTTAAAATGTTTCGTTCCTCCTTTTGGCTGTGGACCCTTACAACACACTCAGGGACCCAGTTGGTCCCTGGGCCTGAGGTTGGAAACCACTGATTGGTAGTTTTTGTTTCTGCTTCAGTGTGGTGAGTGTGTGTTCTTCTCTATACACACACACACACACACACACACACCACACTGTGCTTTTAGACACGTTAGCAGACTGAAGGAAACCTGCAGAAACTCTGGACACAAGGAGGCTTTTGTCACCAGATCCTCCTCTCTCTTTCTGCCTCCCTCCATCCTCCCCCGTCCTCCCCCTGTCCTCCCCCCGTCCTGCTCCTCACCTCGCTAACCTCTCCCAACAACTTCTGAGGAATTTCCCTCTCGTCAGATTCCTCGAAAGCCTGCAGGGAGGGAGGGGTTTTGTGGAGGTTTGTGTCCTGTCGCGTCATGCAGGATTTTACTCGGTGGTCAAATGTAACTTGATGCTTCAGTACAGTTTCAAAGTTCTGCTTCTGCTCCACTGCACCTCAGAGGCAAATATCGTACTTTTCTCAAGCGCTTTTATTTTGAAAGCTGTAGCTACTTCTCAGATTATTAAAACAAAATATAATCACTGATAAAAGATGATATATCATTAACAGCTGCAACATTTCCTCCTGTTTCCTCCTGGGATCACAGTTCTCCTGTATTTCTCCAGATTTCTGACAAAGTTCCACACTTTTTGTTTCTGGAGCGTTCAGCGTGTATATGAAGCCCTGTACTACTAAAAGTTTACAGTTTTCACCTGAACAACAACACAACTACACCAAAGCAGACCTCTGAAGAATAATTCCTCTTTATTAAGAAAAGTTTTAAAGGAAGAAATGTGCATTTTGTAAAACCTGACAAGTCATTTTTACTTTAGGGGCAAAAAGTAAATCTATTAAAGAAGAGAGAAATTATATATAAAAGTCTCTGAAACTCATATGTATGATGTTAAAATGGGCCTTTCTTCATAATGAGTACTTGAAGTTTTTTTTCTATCTTCAGTATATTTTGATGTGTAGTTGACTTTACTTAATGAAAGTTTACATGATACAAGCAGAAAGAGATTTAGTTAATAAGATGATGAAAAGATAGAAAATATCATGTGGAGAAACTGGAATCAGGAAATGTTGAGCTTTGTTATTTTATTTTTATTTTTTTGACAAAAACTCAAAAGTTTGTTTAAAAAAATCTAAAAAAGTGATGATTTTAAAAAAAGATGTTGAAAGTTTTAAGAAAAACCACCACAACAAAAGTTTTCATCTTTTAGAAAAAAACTGCTGTTTAAAGCTGTATACATCAGGGCTGCAACAGTTGATTGATTATTAATCATTTATTAAATCAACTGTTTTGATAATAAATCAATCAGTTTGAGTCTTTTTTTTTTTTAAAATGTGAGTATTTTCTGGTTTCTTTTGTGTGTGTGTAGAAAATCTGCTGGTGATCACCGCGGCAACAGAGGAGACAGACGGCTTCAACCGCTTCATGAGGACGGCTGGAGAGTTCAACTACACTGTGAAGGTAACACACCACACACACACACACACACACACACACACACGCCAGTCAGAGCTGCTGGGAGCTGAGCAGCGTGGTGATGGGACTGATGGGAAATGTGGTCGTAGCAGCCTTCAAACACAGGAGAAGAATGTGAAGAATTCAGACAGAGTGTGGACGGACATCCACTGTCTGTCTGGTTGGTCCAATAAAGTTTTGCACCCACAATCATTTGGTTTGATTGTTTTTCATGCAGTTGTGTTTAGACTGAAACATCATATGATTTTAAGAGTTCACAGTTAACCTGCATTCATCAGTCTGATGTCTGCAGAATGCTAACGTTAGCTAGTGTTAGCTCTCCAGCAGGCAGAGACAGACACAACAAAGGTAGAATCAACTGCAACCTCTTGACCTCCAGAGATCTCAACAAACACAGATCTCAGATCAGCGTTCAGGGCCTGTTCTCATTTAGTCTTTCTTATTGATGTGACTGTTAGATTCAGCTGCTGTGGTCACGACTGTCCTGAGAGCAGAGAGTTAACTCTTCACGTCACCGTTTATGGGACTTAGTTTCAGATTCTGTGCTTCATGTCTCAGTAAACTGAAAACCTCAGTGCAAAAAATTTCAGTTAAGCATGAATCAAAATATGAAAAATATAAATGTACAAAATATAAAAGACTTTCAACTGTGGTTGCAAACTCGTCTGAACCTGGGGTTTGTTTGGAGCTCTCCTCTCTCTGTTCACTGTTTATTTTGTCTTTGCTGAAAACAGGAGTTGATGATGATGATGATGATGAATGATGATGATGGGATGATGATGATGACGATGACGATGACGATGATGATGGTGGTGATGGTGATGGTGATGAGATGATGATGTGTGTGCAGGTCCTGGGTCTTGGGGAGGAGTGGAAAGGGGGTGACGTGGCTCGGACGGTGGGCGGGGGTCAGAAGGTGCGATGGTTGAAGAAGGAGCTGCTCAAACACTCGGAGAAAAAGGACATGGTCATCATGTTTGTCGACAGGTAACACACACCTGTGCCTTTGTGTTTGTGTGTCCTCGTTTTCTTCTTGTTGTACTTTCTCTGTCAGTGCTTCAGTCTTTTGTCACGGCCTCTCTTTCACTCTGTTCTTTATTCAGTGAGAAATCTGACTCACCTGTCCTACTTAGACACACAAGAACAAAGGTGTAGTTACACACTGTATGAACTGTATGCTTCTTTTTTGTTATTTTTCCTACAAAAGTCACTGTTGATGTTCAAGTCTTTAGTGCTCAACCAATCAGAAGTGTTGTGCCTGAGAGACAAAACCAGGACAAAAAGAGCCTATGAAGTCCTGTCTGCAGCCTATAAAGCGGGCACGGTGTGGATGGAGAGGCTACATGATACACATGATATTTAAATAATAGCTATAAGATAAATGTTAAGCGAAATAATCTCAATAATTAAAGATATTGTTTAAGTTAAAAGGACTCAGGTATTCTGCTTGCCTTGTGTTATTTTTGTCAGAGTTGGTTCAGTTCTTTTTATAAAAAAACTGATGAATGAAATCAATACTTCCTTGTCTGTCAGGTGGAGGTGGGGCCCTGATAGGTGGGGGTCGAGGATTACGAAGGTGCAGGAAACCGTTGTGCCAGGAACCTGTTACACTAAACAAAAGACCTCAATAAACACAATCTAAGACCTCATTACACTAAGATCTAAGAATCTCAGTCAATGCTGAATTAAAGCCCAATAAATAAAAACCATCAAAACCTCAATCTACATTGGAAAAACACATGAGGGCGACACAGACAGTCACATTAATACTGAAATAACTAATTTAGTGCGCACAATGTCGGGCGGCAATTTAGCAATTAGGCAATTCGACACAAGCAGTGTAGAGAGAAAAAGGTGCATCATGTATTACATCAGTTGAGCTTAACTCACAATTCTGAAAACAGATACTGCATATTGACTGATAGCTAAGCCAAATAACAGGAAAAGAGATCAAGGATAACAGGGAAAAGATGATTAATAAAATAAGACTATTTTACACTCACAAATCTGAAAAACTAATTTAATCTAGAAGTCTCAATATTCCACAAATCATAAGATCTCAATATAAGGCCTCACAATTTAAAGTCCAATCCCCAATCATAAGGATCCAACTTCACAGACTTCTGAAGAATCGTCAATTTAATCCATCATGATCTATATTACAAGGACAGATCATAGATGGCTCACAAATTAACTAACCAAATCAGGTCCAGAACAGAATCCCTGCATATGGAAAAGCACATCAAAGTGAAAGTCCAAATTACACAAGTTGATGTTGTGAATTTACACCACAATCAATTGAAATTTAGATGCTTAACGCCACCATCAGAAGTCTTGTTTCCAGATGAGGACATCTCATGGGATACCTTGTCAAAGAATCTCAATGTCGTGCTAAAATTTTAAACTCTCGAAAAAAAGAAAAACAAAAGAAAATATAAAGAGAAAAAAACACATGAGGGAGTACATAGAAGTTCGAACACTTAAATTACTGACAATTAACTAATTATAAAAACAGCCTCCCAAAAAATATTTTTAAAAAAACATTGTTCATTGACATTATTTAATTTTTAATCATGGAACCATTCAAAACATAAAAACAGGTTGTTTGAAGGTAGGAGGTTTGATTCTTCCTTAATTAAAGAGGAAGGAACATCACACATAAAAGAACCAAATCATTTAAGGCTCTTTATTCAGCTCATGGTGTGGAGCTGAATAAAGAGCCTTAAATGATGAGTGAGGGAGGAAAAGAATAGTTTCTATTTATGATCAACCGCAGCAGATTGAGGAGACCCCTGTGTTTCCTCTTTTAGGGTTTAATGAACACCTTGAGCTCCGGTTTCCTGCTGCAGTCTGTGATTACACTGATGACAGAGCTCAGACTGAGACTCTCTCTTTGTCCTGCTGCAAACACAGCAACATCTGCTGGTTTGTACAACTCATAGCAGCTCTGAGAGACCAGAGCTGAAGCCCTGCAACAAAGCGATGCCTTTATTTTGAAACCCCGGCCTGTCCCTCTCTCTCTCTCTGTAGTTACGACATGATACTTTTATTTGAAACCCTGCCTGTCTCTCTCTCTCTGTTACGACGTGATACTTTATTCTGAAACTGGCCTCTCTCTCTCTCTCTCTCTGTAGTTACGACGTGATACTTTTATTCTGAAACTCTGGCCTCTCTCTCTCTCTCTGTCTCTTTCTGTAGTTACGATGTGATCTTTGCGTCGGGTCCTGAGGAGCTGCTGTCCAAGTTTTCTCGTCTGGGTCACAAGGTGGTCTTCTCAGCTGAGGGATTCTGCTGGCCCGACCAGAGACTGGCCTCCAAGTACCCTGAGGTGCATTCTGGGAAACGCTACCTCAACTCAGGAGGTAAAATGCCATCTGTGAGCGGTGATGAAAATCATCTGTAAGGATTCAGGCTGATTCCTGTCCCATGTCACATCCTTTTTAATGTGCAAGCTATAAATGTGTGTTTGGTTGTGTGTATGTGTGTGTATATGTGTGCGTGTTCATGTGCGTGTGCGTGTGTGTGTGTGTTTCAGGGTTCATCGGCTTCGCCCCTGAACTCAGTACGATCGTCCAGCAGTGGAAGTACAAAGACAACGACGACGATCAGCTGTTCTACACCAAAATCTACCTGGACAAGACGCAGAGGGTAGAAACTTTATTTAAACTCACTGACTGTTGATTTATTATTAAAATATTTTAAATTATTGAAAGCTGATGATTCATCTCTGCAGACTAAGTTCAACATAACTCTGGACCATCGCTCCAGAATCTTCCAAAATCTGAACGGAGCTGTTGGTGAGACACACACACACCACACACACACACACACACACACACCTCTGTTCACAGTGTGTGTGTAACACCTGAATGATCTGATCGTGTCTCTGTCTGTCAGATGAAGTCGTGTTGAAGTTCGAGAGGGCAAAGGTCAGGGCGAGGAACGTCGCCTACGACACACTTCCTGTCATTATCCACGGCAACGGACCCACCAAGGTAACCGACCAATCACAGCCCCGATGTTCCTCACCAGGGGTTAATGTTTGTGGTTCTCACCGTGGCAGAAGTTTACACCACAGTGAAGCAGACATGATGCTTTTCTCTGAATTATGGTTGAAATTACAGCTCAGACTGTCAGTGGAAAAAACCAACAAGTGTAGGAAACCTGTCATTAACAAACCAACACTGACAGGTTCACTGAGAAAACACACAGAGAGAGAGACCTCACCAGGCTCCCTGGTTTATTTATTCACACACTTCTGAACTCAGAGCAGGAGAACGAATAAGACACAACTTTATTCATCCTGAAGGAAGTTCTTCTGTCAGATTTACCAAAATTACAGTAACAAATAACAACAACAGGGGCAGCAAATAAGTGAATATAAACATAAAATACAAAGTTTATCAGGAGTAAATGCAAAGAAAGGGTGCCTAATAGAAGCAATAGAACATGACATTGAACGTTCTAGAGAGAAAATGTTATTTTACATGCATGGAAACTAATAAAGACTAAAAACAAGAGAACAGCAGCAGCTTCCTGCAGCACTGCAGCCTTTACAGGCTCTCGCTCTCCTGATGGATTTAACTGTTTCTGTTGTCATACTGGTTTCACAAATAGGCCGATATGTTAGCCTGTTAGCATGTTAGCATCCATCAGGTCTATCACTCTGAGTTGATGAAAACACAGCAGGAGGGAAAAACTCGGATTAAAATGCAGCGTTGTCGACTCAACTTTTGCTGCAACATGACATCATCCGGCAACGCTCTGTGTCAGCCAATCAGATACAGATGTGACAATGCGAGGGCTGAACAGTTAATCAAATTGTAGTGAAATCGCAATAAAGCCTACTGCAAAATTCCTATTCAGAAAGAGTGTGAATCTGTTAAAGGGACTAATACGTTTTACTTAAATACTGTTTTGTGCTGCAGAGGCGTCCTGACCTGTCATCAGTTCCACAAACATCTTTGTTTGGTACAGAACCTGCAGAAAACACGCCATAATCATTTCTATGTTTCTAATAAAAATGACAATAACAACGTAAGAATTATTTGTCAATAATAACGCAAAATCTATCACAACTGCAATATTTGTCAAATAATCCAATTAATACTTTCTTCCACTCATGATGCCAAATGCCACAATAAAAAGCCCATGATTTGATATTTACACAATATTAAAGAATGATAACATGAAAAAATGTCCTTTATTAAAGACAGAGATGTGTACAGACTACCGTTTGTTTCATATAAAATCTGTTTTTCTACTTTCCTTTTTTTGACCTCAGCATGTGAAAGAAATGTCCTGAATTGTGTTTTTTTAATGAATGTTTGAATTATTTATGTAAAATGTAAAACACAAACAGCTGATCACATGTCACAGATGTGATTTTCTTTGTGTCTCTGCAGCTGCAGTTGAACTACCTGGGTAACTACGTGCCCACAGCGTGGACCTTTGAGAACGGCTGTGGGATCTGTGATGACGACCTGCTGTTCTTCAACGACGTTCCTGTACGTACACTCACCTGATGACACTGTAACTCTTTGTTTAAGTCTGTCACAGTGTGTAAAATGTGTGTGTGTGTTTTAGGATGAGGAGATGCCTCTGGTGTACGTCGCCGTGTTCATCGAACACGCGACTCCCTTCATGGAGGAGTTCTTGGACCGGCTGACGACGCTGAACTACCCGACAGCGAGGATCCGGCTCTTCATCCACAACAATGTAAGAGAGACGGAACAGAAGTGTGTTCTGATCCACTCTGTTCTGTCCTGTTCTGCTCTGATCTGTTTGAATCGACCTGTGATCCAGGTGGTGTACCATGAGCGCCACATCCAGAAGTTCTGGGACCGTCACAGAGATCTGTTCCCCGACGCCCTGCTGGTCGGACCTGAGGAGAACCTGCCGGAGAACAAGGCCAGAACCATGGCTGTGTGAGTGGAGAGAGAACGTACCCGACTCTGATCAAACTCCACCTTTAGAACAATACTTTTTAGAACATTGGTGGATCCATACAGACCGCAAGAACCTGCGCAACATTTTCAACCAGAGCTGAAAAGATCAGTCAGTGATAGAAAATGGCAGCTGATTTGATAATCAGTTTAGAAAAGCCTTTTTTCACTATTTTCTGATATTTTAGTTAATTAATCATGAGAATAATTGTTTCAGACCTATTTTCAACACAGGTCTACTCAGCTCTGTGACACATTAGACTTTTTTGGAACCACTTCTCAGAGTTCCCATGAAACGGTCAGCAGAATGGTTTTTTACTTCAGCATATTTTTAGGTTTCCTGACTTACCAGGACCAAATGTAGCTGATGAGACCAACGGAGGCCAGTTTGATGACAGAGAATACATCATCCAGGTGGTTTTCTTGTTTGGTCTGGCTCATGGCACCACAGAGCTGAATCGGCTAGCTTCATGGCTAACTAGTGGTTAGTGATTAATTACATTAGCAACAAGTAAAGCTAATGTTAGTAGACTCCATAAATAACTTGAGTACTTTATTCCCTCTCAGTCTTGGAGGCTGTTTGTTTGGGGGCTACAGTTCAGCAGGTAGCGGTTAGCTACTTTAGCATCAAGTAAAGCTAACTGTCCATCAGTAGAGCTCTATAATTAAATCAGTGAGAGCTGAAGCTGAGCAGGACATCAGAGGGGAAACCAGAACATATCTTCATCATAAAGTATACTCTAGTTCTTCCCAAATCAGTGAAAAAACATTTCTTGGCAGTGTTAAGAAAGAAAGTGTTTCATCGGACACAAAATTAGCATACGTCTCAGAGTACAGGATGAGTCAGCAACATTTTTTTATTGTTTTTGAAGAAATGTCCAACTTTAAATGACCAGAGATCATCTGTAGAACAACTTATTTGTCATTGGTGGGCCAGATCGTGGTGTACAGGTGACAGATAGCAGAATACATACGATAAAAAAGGTCTAATCTATATCTAATTCCTGTCTTTACTTCTGTAAAAGGGCCTCAACTGACAGATGAATCCTAACATTGGAGAAACAGAAAAAGAGCAGAGAGAAACAGCAGAGACAGTTTTCCTCAGACCTGCGCTGAACTTAACTTAACAACCATCTACATAACTTTGCCAAAACATTTAAAAATGAAAATGAAGCGGGACAAAATAACTCGAGCCAGTACTTTCCACAGAATATTTATGGTTCCACAGAAAATTAAACCAATTTAATGGGCTGATGGTCACCTGGACCGCTGCTGCTCGAGAGGTCAAATGAATGTGGTCCAAAAATATCAGATTACACATTTATATTAAGATCCTACGTGACCCACTGCAGCAGAACACAGGAGGGGCCCTATCTTACACCCGCGCAAGGCGCAAGGCGCAAGCCGCCGGCGCAATGGATTTAATATATTCAAGGAGTGTCCAAATCCTCTTTTGCTGTCTCCCCCCGGAGATGCGAGTGATATTTTGTCCTGCCCCGCCCACTGCGCCACCGGCGCAAAGCAGCATACACCTATCAGGTGTGCCCAAGTGCCCTCATTAATTCACCGGCAAGTTTAGGCTGAACATGCAATAAACCAATCAGAAAGCCAGCTCTCATCACGTGTAAGAGGTAGGCGCACCAGCGGCGCAAGCACTGCAAGCATGACGGCGGATTTACAAGGAGGAAATAAAGAGAAAAGATTGACAAAGCGAGGAGACAGATCTCCTGGTTCGAGAAGTGAAAGCGTGAGAGCGCGCAATATATGGAGACACGTCTCCAAAGCAGCTTCATTTGTACATAGTTTATTTTACACCTGCAAAACTATTACAATAAATGAACCACAAATGTCATGCAGATATGTAACTGGTTAGTTTTACACTAAAGCACCTTGAAATTGTGTTGTATTTTATAATTAGACAAAAAATTAGACACGAATATATGATCGTGAATTGTACATTTTGTATGTTACAGATCATAATTGTTTAATCCTTGTTTTTCTGGATCACAACAAACATGCAGACAAACAGCTGTCATGCTGACTCATCTGATAAAGACGATCTGACAGCCGTGATCACCTCCCGTGCGCACTTTACAGGTCTGTTTAGATTTATTAGGCTTTATACTCATAAATTACTTTGTTTTTCCTCATTAGTTAGTTTAGCTTTAAAGAAACACACGCGCGCGCATGGCTATTTAACATTAATGAAAGGTGTTCTGTGATTGTGGAGACGTGTGTGCGCCTCAGCCAAACGCGAGACACACGCGCACGCTGTTAACATTAATATTTACACTTTATTGCTGATGGATAATATGTTCAAAGGACACCTTAACAATCGACACTCCTGTGTAAAAAAAGACTGAACGTTAATCAAGGTGTTTTGTGATTGTGGAGCCGTTGCGCAGGTGACTTACACCCAGCGTAAGTGCCGTTTTTGCCATGTCTGCAAGATAGCAAACTCACTTGCGCCAGGTCTGATCCGCCGTGGGCGGGAGGTGTAAACATGAAGGCAAAACGAAGGCGTGGCCCGGCGCGTTTGCTATCTTGTGCTCGGCGCATTGGAGTAATTGTGCATTGCGCTTTAGACCAGCTAAAACCTGGTCTAAAGCGCCCGGCGTGTTTGGCCGACACACACACACGTCTTCACAATTACAAAACACCTTGATTTTAGAGTGTGGATTAGTAAAGTGTCATTTAAACATATTTTCTATCAGCAATAAAGTGTAAATATTGAAGTTAAAGGCGTGCGTGTGTCTCGCATTTGGCTGAGGCGCACACACGTCTCCACAATCACAGAACACCTTTCATAAGCCGTGCGCGAGTGTGTCTTCTAAGATAAACTCACTAATAAGGAAAAAGAAATTATTTATAATTATAAAGCCTAATAAATCTAAACAGACCAGTAAAGTGTGCATGGGATCACAGCTGTCAGATCATCTTTATCAGATGAGTCAGCATGACAGCTGTTTGTGTCTGCCTGTTTGTTGTGATCCAGAAAAACAAGGATTAAACACTTATGATCTGTAACATACAAGATACAATATTTGACCGCACAGTCCTGCCCAACCCGGTGAGAAAAGGGTATGTGTGCTTTAAACGGAGCTGGTTGGATATAATTTTGCGCACTTCAGGTGCAGGTGGGAGGTAATGATTAATTATAAAATACAACACAATTTCAAGGTGCTTCAATGTAAAACATGACCAGTCTGCATGACATTTGCGGTTCATTTATTGTAATGGTTTTTGCAGGTGTTGATGTAAAATAAACTATTTACACATGTAGCTGCTTTGGAGACGTGTCTCCATATATTGCGCGCTCTCGCGCTTCCACTTCTCGAACCAGAGGATCTGTCTCCTCGCTTTGAAAATCTTTTCTCTTTGTTTCCTCCTTATGAATCCGCCGTCATGCTTGCGCCGCCGGCGCACCTGCCTCTTACAGGCGATGAGAGCTGACTTTCTGATTGGTTTATTGCTTGTTCGGCCTAAACTCGCTGGTGAATTAATGAGGGCACTTGGGCACACCTGATAGGTGTATGCTGCTTTGCGCTGGTGGCGCAGTGGGCGGGGCAGGGCAAAATATCACTCGTACTCTTGGGAGGAGACAGCAAAGGAGGATTTGGACACACCTTGAATAAATTAAATCCATTGCACTTCAGACCGGCGTAAGATAGGGCTCTAAGGCCCAAGTGCTTTTTACTCCAGTGCGCCGAGCACAAGATAGCAAACGCGCCGGGCCACGCCTTCGTTTTGCCTCCATGTTTAGACCTCCCGCCCACGGCGGATCAGACCCGGCGCAAGTGAGTTTGCTATCTTGCAGACATGGCAAAAACGGCACTTGCGCTGGGTGTAAGATAGCAAAGTCACTTGCGTTGGCGGCGCAAAGGCATTGCGCCGGGTGTAAGATAGGGCCCGAGGTGTTTCACTGTGTGGAACTTTATCAAGTAAAAGTTGTGACACTTTGAGAACTTATAGGATCTTTACTAATTTATGTGTGTGTGTGTGTGTGTGTGTGTGTGTGTGTGTGTGTTTGTGTGCAGCGAGGCGTGTAAGAAGGATCCAGAGTGTGATTATTACTTCAGCATCGACTCTGATGTGGCCTTGACGAACCCCGACACACTGCGGATACTGATCGAGGAAAACAAGTACGCAATCTCCTGTACACACTGAAAAGTACATCCTACTACTCTACACCCCGACAAGTACCCACCCAAATGTCCATGTTACCCTACACCCCAACAAATACACACAAGTACTCCTCTAAAAACCTCACACCCAAAGGTCAGACTAGTACTGTTCTGTATCATCCCACAGCCCTGAAAGTCCTCACTAAGATTATTTTTATTAATATCGTCGTTTCTAAATTCTCTCTCTCAGGTCAGTCATTGCTCCCATGTTGTCCAAACACGGGAAGCTGTGGAGTAACTTCTGGGGAGCTCTGAATCCTGAAGGATACTACTCCAGATCTGAAGACTACATCGAGATCGTCCAGGGAAAGAGGATGTGAGAACACGCCCGCAGCCACGTTCTTCTCACAGCAGAGGTGAACTGAGATGAAAAATGTTTACCTGTGTGTGTGTGTGTGTGTGTGTGTGTGTCTGCAGTGGTCTGTGGAACGTCCCGTACATCACTCAGGCCTACCTGATCAACGGCAACATCCTGCGATCCAAACTGTCCCAGGTGAGCCTGTACGTGGATGCTGAGATGGACCCCGACATGGTGTTCTGCAGGAGCATCAGAGACCAGGTGAGACACGCTGAACACCGGCTCACATCACAACTATCAACTCCAAACAGCATGAACCCCTGGATACACGAGACGTTATCTGTGTCCACAGGGAGTCTTCATGTTTGTATCAAACCGCGATGAGTTTGGTCGTCTGGTGGCGTCGTCCAACTTCAACACGTCCAGGCTGCACCCGGACATGTGGCAGATCTTCGACAACCCCGTGGTGAGACAGACATAACTAACACACCAAATGAACGCACAGTGAACTGAATGAAAACACCTGCTGAACGTGTGTGTGTGTTTACAGGACTGGAGGGAGAAGTACATCAATGAAAACTATTCCAAGATCTTTGAAGATGAGAAGAAATTTGTGGAGCAGGTAACAGAACACAAAACATCCTGTCACCAACCAACCTGACTTACATCCACCCACTGTGAAGTCAGGCAGGTGTAGAGTTCTTGAGAAACTGAAGGACAAACATTCATTCTAGTTGGATGTGTTTGATCATTTGTAGCAGCTGTAGTTCCATAATGACGTGGTCTCTGTGTCTCTCAGCCTTGTCCAGATGTTTACTGGTTCCCAGCCTTCTCAGACAAGATGTGTGATCATCTTGTAGAAACCATGGAGCACCATGGTCAGTGGTCTGGAGGAACACACAAGGTAACCTGCTGACCCGTCTGCCTGACTGTCTGTTGGAAAGTGACTTCAGTGAGCGTTGAGCTCTGAGTGTCGTGTTTCTTCTGTGTGTTTTCGTTCAGGACGAGCGTCTGGCCGGCGGTTATGAAAACGTCCCCACTGTGGACACCCACATGAACCAGATCGGCTTTGAAAAGGAGTGGCTCAAGTTCCTCAAAGAGTACATCGTCCCCGTCACCGAAAAACTCTATCCTGGCTATTACCCCAAGGTACAGTCCAGACCCGACCCTGGCACACAGTCCAGACACTTTCCCAAAGAACAGTCCAAGTACGTTCCCAAGGTACAGACCAGACAACTCGAATACAGGCCAGACAACTCGAGTACAGTCCACACAACTCGAGTACAGTCCAGACAACTCGAGTACAATCCAGACAACTCGAGTACAGTCCAGACAACTCGAGTACAGACCAGACAACTCGAGTACAGGCCAGACAACTCGAGTACAGTCCAGACACTCGAATACAGGCCAGACAACTCGAATACAGGCCAGACAACTCGAGTACAGTCCAGACAACTCGAAGTACAGGCCAGACAACTCGAGTACAGCCAGACAACTCGAGTACAGTCCAGACAACTCGAGTACAGTCCAGACAACTCGAGTACAGCCAGACAACTCAGTACAGTCCAGACAACTCGAGTACAGTCCAGACAACTCGAGTACAGCCAGACAACTCGAGTACAGTCCAGACAACTCAGTACAGTCCAGACAACTCGAGTACAGTCCAGACAACTCGAATACAGGCCAGACAACTCGAGTACAGTCCAGACAACTCGAATACAGCCAGACAACTCGAGTACAGTCCAGACAACTCGAGTACAGGCCAGACAACTCGAGTACAGTCCAGACAACTCGAGTACAGTCCAGACAACTCGAGTACAGTCCAGACAACTCGAGTACAGCCAGACAACTCGAGTACAGTCCAGACAACTCGAGTACAGTCCAGACAACTCGAGTACAGTCCAGACAACTCGAATACAGTCCAGACAACTCGAGTACAGTCCAGACAACTCGAATACAGGCCAGACAACTCGAGTACAGTGCCAGACAACCGAGTACAGTCAGACAACTCGATACAGTCCAGACAACTCGAGTACAGTCAGACAACTCGATACAGGCCAGACAACTCGAATACAGGCCAGACAACCCTGGACACAGTGCAGACAACTCGAAGCAGAAGTACAGGCCAGACAACTATACCCTGACACAGTCGCCAGACAACTGGTACAGTGCAGACAACTTAGTTACAGTCCAGACTGTCCCCCAAGACACAGTCCAGACCCCAAAGTCCAGTTTCTTGTTCAAAACCTGCTCAGTCTCTAATATTTGAAAATGTTGGTGTGTTTATTGATTGTAGGAGCACCTGTCAGGAATCTGCTCATTGCTTTATAAATGATTTATCGTGTGGTGTGTGTGTGTGTTGTGTGTGTGCATGCGTGTGTGCATGCGTGTGTGTGTCGCGTGCGTGTGTGTGTGTGCAGGCCCAGGCCATCATGAACTTTGTGGTGCGCTACCGTCCTGACGAACAGCCGGCTCTGCGGCCGCATCACGACTCCTCCACTTTCACCATCAACATCGCCCTGAACAGCAAGGGCGTCGACTACGAGGTAGTCACACAGAAACACACCTCTGATCTGTGCAAACATTAAACATCATCACACACGGTATCAGCTTCAGGGAATCTATATTTATATAATAACACTTTTATGACGAGAGTCTTTAATGTCACCTGTTAATAAAGTGTCCTGATACATGCTGGACCTGTTCTGGTTTCCTGTGTGTGTGTGTGTGTGTGTGTTCAGGGTGTGAGGTCTGCAGGTTCCTGCGTTATGACTGTAAGGTGGAGTCTCCTCGGAAGGGTTGGTCCTTCATGCACCCTGGCCGCCTGACGCACTACCACGAGGGTCTGCCCACCACCAAAGGGACCAGATACATCATGGTGTCCTTCGTAGACCCCTAGACACTCTGAGACTGTGTGTGTGTGTGTGTGTGTGTGTGTGTGTGTTGTAATGAGCCTTCCTGTTCACAAACCAATCAGACCAACCAACCACTTCGAGTGGTCTACTGAGTGTGTGAGTGTGTGTGAACATTAATCGACCTCATCATCGCAGACAGAGACAGACAGGACGGAGGATCAGACGTCGTGACCTTGAATGCATCATTTCAGAGACGTATCTCACACCTTCTTTTTTCAAAGTTTGTCTAATTGTGATATTCTGTGGGAGATTTTCAAAATAAGAGACTTTTTTAAATTTATCTTCGTTAAGTGACTTCAGACCAACAAATGTGGCATTTCAAAATAAGAGTCTCTTGTCACCGTGCTGCCTTATCTGATTACACTACCTGAATCTATGCAAGCAGTATACACACTCCACCTGTGTGTGTGTGTGTGTGTGTGTGTGTGTGTGTGTGTGTGTGTGAGATGATCCCCTCTCTGCTGTTACACTCCATCAAACTCTGAAAATAACGTAGCTACAGATTAAACTTCCTGAATGTTTCACTCCACAGTGCTCATCCTGGGGTCTCTGTGGCGGTTCTAGGTTACCACGGTAACCACAGTCCTCAGACAGCGTGCCCTCTGAAGTATTATGTCATGTGTGACTCTTCTTCCAAAGTTACTTGAGTTAAAAAACAAACATTAACCACAGAACGCACCACTAGCTCGCTGTCTGGGTGATGCAGGGGTTACCGTGGCAACAAGAAATGTAGCTGTGCATGATGGGAATCATCTGTCCCAGATGGAGCGTCACAGGTCGCTTCGATCTGTTAGAGTTTGTGAAAGATAAATCAGGAGAAGAATAAGTGTCATAAAGAGAAACACCAGATTATTGTTTCAATAAGAAAGAAAAAGATATAAAAATATTTTTATGCCAAAAAGTCTGTAAATGGAGTGTTGAGCCTCCACTTTGGGATCTTTTCAAACTGTTACTGGGAAAACACTAAAGGTTTTTATATTTTCATGTTTTATTCTTGATTGTTTAGTCTTTTAAATTCATGTCTTTGGTTCTTTGTGTTTCCATCATGTATTTGAGTATTTCCTGTCGTCGTGGCGTGAGCCGTCGTCTCTGTGATGGAGTTACGGGGTTTCCACCCGACACTGCCTTTAGTCTTCTCTCCATGCGTGCCTGTCGATACGAGGAGTCAGCGGTCTCTCTGGCTTTGTACAAACTGCATTAAATTATTTGTTAATGACTGAGCGAATAAAGTTTTGAGATTTTAATAAATAATTTGACTGTGACTGTGGGGTGCGTTTGTTTTTTATGTCGGGGAGAAGCTGAAGCTGTTTGGTTTTTTATCAATACTTGAACGACTGTAAAGTTTAGGGATTTTTGGAAACTATTTTGACTTTATGAAATAAATAACATTTTGTACAGCTTTTCTGTTTCAGGAGCTGCTGTAAAGTTTAAAGTGTAAAATATGTCGAGCTGAAACCTCACCATGAATCTTAAAAAATAAAACAGCTTCAGTCTCATTGAAAATGTAAAAAAAAATCTATATTAGTGTTTGAAATATTTAGAATATTTTCACACCTTTCTGACAGGAAACCACCGTCACTCTCTCAAACCAACCAAACTGTTCAGAACACCTCAGGAGTTGTTGGTCTGCTGCTGCCTCCATCTGTTAGTTTGGTTGTGTTATTATGTGACCTTCTGATTTTTATTTATACAATAAAAATATACAATTTTAATTAAATTACGTCGAAAGTCAGTATTTTACAAAATGACAAACTTATTTTTTTGAAGAACATGCCAAATTTCATAGGAGTGTTATAAAAAGAATAAATCTGACAAAATATAAAAGAATAATCATACACATTTTCATGTTTCACATTTATTTCAAATGTTTTTTTTTATATTTTATTTATTTTTATTTAAATTTCTGTTGATTTTCAAAGAAAAAATAATAATATCAATAATTGTAGTAGAGTAATTAAGATAAAAAACAACCTAAAATATTCTAAATAAATAATATATTTGTATATTTTCATATTTCCACATTTATTTTCATATAACTCCACACTAATAATATAAATTACATGTAAAACATGAACCCTTTTTTCCCGCCAGGTGGCGACAACTGGATGGAGAAAACGCGCTCCTGTTTTGACCCCTGCGGCCTGCCGTAGCGGAAGATGTCACATTAACACAGATGTTCTGTTTCAGACGTTATTAAGAATCATAAACATGATATTTGTGATAATTTAACGCTTTCAGTTTTTCTGTGAAACCTCTGCAGAATAAACAGTCTTCAGTGAAAAGAAAAGAAAAAAAAACCGCGCTTCTCCTGACGTGTTGTGAACCTCCGCGGCTGCCGTAGACAGGAAGTGAGACAACAACAGCCAACATGGTGCTGGAGAAGAAAGGCTCCGGTGGGTTTTTATTTCATCTGAACTAAACTCTACATTAAAACGTGACCGTGTCTCTTTAAACAGAAACATAACTGAATTAATTAAAGCGTGGAAGGTTTAAAGACGCGTTCAATGACTCTGTGTTCGCTCCGTCTCAGCCGAAGTTACATCCGTTACTGAGTACATGTACTCTCGTTACATCCTCAGTGATTCATGTACAAATAAAAACAGAGAAATCAAATGAAATAAAACTGAATAATAAAACAAATAAAGTTAGAATAGAGAACATTTGATTTATTAAATAGTAAAATAGAACATTTCAAAAGAATTAGTACATAAACAGTGTGAAAGGTTTTAGAACCGTTCTGTTTGTTTTAGAGAACCTTCATCTAAATCACAGTCTCACAGCCAAGAACCCTCAAAAGATAGAACAGATACTGTGGATGAATTATTCTTTTCACAGGTTATAAACGTAAAAGATAAGGATGTAAAAATGTACAGAACATCATGATGAACCATAGACTGTATATATATATACAGAACATCGTGATGAACCATATGTAAACCTGTATATGACTTAATATATATACAGAACATCTGATGAACCATAGACTGTATATATATATATACAGAACATCGTGATGAACCATAGACTGTATATATATATACAGAACATCGTGATGAACCATAGACTGTATATATATATAACAGAACATCGGATGAACCATAGACTGTATATATATATATACAGAACATCGTGATGAACCATAGACTGTATATATATATATACAGAACATCGTGATGAACCATAGACTGTATATATATATACAGAACATCGTGATGAACCATAGACTGTATATATATATACAGAACATCGTGATGAACCATAGACTGTATATATATATACAGAACATCGTGATGAACCATAGACTGTATATATATATACAGAACATCGTGATGAACCATAGACTGTATATATATATATACAGAACATCGTGATGAACCATAGACTGTATATATATATAAAGAACATCGTGATGAACCATAGACTGTATATATATATACAGAACATCGTGATGAACCATAGACTGTATATATATATACAGAACATCGTGATGAACCATAGACTGTATATATATACAGAACATCGTGATGAACCATAGACTGTATATATATATATACAGAACATCGTGATGAACCATAGACTGTATATATATATACAGAATATCGTGATGAACCATAGACTGTATATATATATATACAGAACATCGTGATGAACCATAGACTGTATATATATATACAAAACATCGTGATGAACCATAGACTGTATATATATACAGAACATCGTGATGAATATAGACTGTATATATATATACAGAACATCTGATGAACCATAGACTGTATATATATATACAGAACATCGTGATGAACCATAGACTGTATATATATACAGAACATCGTGATGAACCATAGACTGTAATATATATATACAGAACATCGTGATGAACCATAGACTGTATATATATATACAGAACATCGTGATGAACCATAGACTGTATATATATATATACAGAACATCGTGATGAACCATAGACTGTATATATATATACAGAACATCGTGATGAACCATAGACTGTATATATATATACAGAACATCGTGATGAACCATAGACTGTATATATATATACAGAACATCTGATGAACCATAGACTGTATATATATATACAGAACATCGTGATGAACCATAGACTGTATATATATGTACAGACATCTGTGATGAACCATTAGACTGTATATATTATGTACATGAAATCGTGATGAACCATAGACTGTATATATATATACAGAACATCGTGATGAACCATAGACTGTATATATATATACAGAACATCATGATGAACCATAGACTGTATATATATATACAGAACATCATGATGAACCATAGACTGTATATATATGTACAGTCTATGTGATGAACAGACGTCTCAGAGCTGTATACCATCATTTATTACATGGTTATTTTATCATTTTAATTCTGTTTTATAGAAGGACTGTTAGTGACAGTTTGTTACAGACATAAATCTGATATTAGTTCTTATTTTATAGACTCTTTAAGTTGAAAGCAGGGCTGCAGATTTTTCATTTTTATTTATTTTTTTTCCTCATTTCTTAATTTTAGGTTGAAGTTTAAGTTTCTTCATCCAACAAAAGGCTCCATCCAGACAAAACTGTCAAATAAGTCACATTTACTGCCATTTCTATCCTACTGATCAATACATTTTGATTATTTGAATTAGTAACAATAATTTAATCATTTCCAGTAACATTTCCTTTTTCAATGTTGTTGTCCTAATTTTTCCTTATTTTTATCACGATAAATATACTTTTATTGTAACATTATTGTAGTGTGAGTTTTTGGTGTAGTTACATCATGATGAAGGCAGGACATTTTACAGTTTAACAATAAACTTAATCGTCCAAAATGACATCAGGACAGTGAATAGAAAAACTTTCACTGGCGTTTTTAATTATTATAAATAAGTATAGATTTAAAAAAACACATTAATGCAGCAAAATATTTGTATATTGTTGGTGTGTGCCACATTGTTCATGATACAAAACAAACACAAAATGTCTCCATCCTGCTCGTGTGGGTGTAATCCAAGTGTCTGTGAGCGCAACATTAAAATTTAACCACAAAAGACGCCATTTAACACCATGTTTTTAGCTGAAATGTCAACCCTCCTCCTCCTCTCCTCTTCTCTCTCCTCCTCCATCCTCCTCCTTCCCCTCCTCTTGAAGTGCAGGAAAAAGTCAGATTGTGGAAGAATGTTAAGTTTAATGTTTTTATCATGTAGTTTGGTTTGAATGTAAAGCTGCATTCAAACAACAACAGAAGGATGTAAACACTGTCTGTCTCTGTCTGTCTCTGTCTGTCTCTCTCTCTGTTCTCTGTCTGTGTCTCTGTCTGTCTGTGTCTCTGCAGCTCGGGTGGAGGCCGGGCAGCGCAGAGTTCTGGATGAAGCCACCAGACAGAGGAGACTGACGAGGCAGCTGGAGGCTCTGGAGAAAGACAACTTCCAGGTGAGAATCTGCTGCTTCTGTCCTCCGACTGTGGACTTCAGATGTGTCGTCATGGTGACTGGACATCAGCCAGCTGATGATGATGATGAGGAGGAGGAGGAGATGAAAGTGACAGTTTTTGTTGTTGTTGTTTTGTGTTTCCAGGACGACCCTCTGTCCTCCTTCCTCCCCCGGTCCTACTGCCCGCCTGCCGCCTTCAGTGAGACAGAAGAACCAGGTGAGACACGAGAGACACGTGATTACTGAAGGTTATGGAGGAAGTAAAAGAAACTCCTCACTGTGAGTCATAATTATTATTTGGGTTCTGACATTTTTATCTCAGAATCTTGACTCTAAATTTCTTATAATAAAATAATTTCTTACCTGATAATTATTTAATCTTCTCTCATAACTTCAACATTTTACTGGTGATAATGAGCCTTCATAAAATGTACAGCACAGTTTTAAAACACATATTTCTTTCTTCTTCTTTCTTCTTCTTCTTCTCTCTTTGTCTGTGTCCATCCAGAGAAGAAGAAGAGGAAGACGAGGGGCGACCACTTCAAGCAGCGTTTCAGGAAGAACTTCACCACCCTGCTGGAGGAGGAGGTGGGTCACTCTCTCTCTCTCTCTCTCTCTCTCTCTCTCTCTCTCTCTCTTCTGCTCTCTCATTGGCTGAGCGTCCGCTGTCAGCTGACTCCTGCTCTGCCCTCTGATTGGTAGAACCTGTCGGAGAAGCCGGAGCCGAACTACCTGTCAGCGGTGGCCCCGCCCTCCTCTCTGCCCCCCCGTCACTTCTGCTGCGTCTGCGGTTTCCCCTCCCACTACACCTGCACCACCTGCGGGGGGCGCTACTGCAGCAGCAAGTGTCTGGTTACACACCGAGAGACCAGGTACACAACACACACACACACACACACACACACACACACACACACACTCACTTCTCTTATAATTCTGATTATTGAAGAAAATGACCAACAGATTAATTGTTAATGAAAATAATCATTTCAGAGACTCAGTTTTGTGCCGCAGGAGGAAGAGGAGATGCGGCGGCCATCTTTGTTTACAGTCTGTAGTTCTTCCAGTGTCTCTGTCCTCTGTGTCTCTGCAGGTGTTTGAAGTGGACGCTCTAACTGCTGCCTTGTCACCACGGTGATGATTGATGATGATGATGATGGGATGGCGCTCCATGTTCTCTGAGGTTTACAGACAGACAGACAGACAGACGGGTTGAACCTGTGGACTGTGTCTTTGTCGACAACCTCAGGGGTCAGTGGTGATGTCACTGTGTACTAGAGTACACCTGTACACCACCGAACATTCACGGGGAGCGTTCAGTTACGATTTAGCTCTTTACAGTTTTCTGTTATTCCTCGTCCCATGATGCATTGCATGAATTATGGGCGTGCCTTTTGGACCCCGCCCCCCACCCCCCCTCGCACTCTCACAGCTTTAAATAAACGTATTCATGTTCTCTCAGATGTTCACATTGATCCCACTCTCATGTTTAAATCAGCTGGTTAGCTTAGCTTAGCATAAAGCCTGGACACGGCTGATCTGGCTCCTCCTCCCTGCAGCTCTCATGTCAGATCTGGTTTGTTACTGAAGTGAGATTTAATGTTTAAAGTGAAAGTCGTGACTGTAATTTTACATTAAAATGTGAATAAAGGTAAAACTTATTCCTGCCAGTGTTCAGCTTTTCTCTGTCAGCCAATCCGGACCAAGAGAAGGCGGAGCTTCATGTCCTCCTGCTGGTTTGTGAGACTGAATATTGTTTTAATAAACATCTCAACATTTATTTATGGATGCAGATCAAAATTTACACCTGACTCAGCGCACTTGAACGCAGCACAGCATGCTAATCTGAGAAACGTTAGCATACGAGCTACTTCAGGAGTATCTGAGGCTGTCAGGGGACTTCAGATTTGGTCCTTTTCCACCAGATGTTCTGGTTATTTTGTCCACCTTCTGCACATCAGCTGCTAACAGAAGCAGTGCTGATGTGTTCCAGATGTTATTGTTTGCAAATAATCAATACATTTGTTTGATTCTAGTTTCATCTTTATTAAAAAATACATTTCATGTTTGTTGTCCTCAGTTTTGTCTCTCAGGATACATGTAGGCTCAGTACAGTGATACCTGCAGACTAGTACTCAGGGCAGCACAAACCTTTCAATCGTGGTTAATATTTTCTTGAAGACTTTAAAGACACCTTGATTGAACAGCAGAACATGATCATGTCCTCAACACTAACAGTTTTATTTTTATTAATATTTGTTTTTGTTGTTCTCAGTAAGTAGCAGCAGAACGAGGACAACAAGGCTGAATTAATCGTTTGACTAATGTTCATACAAGCAGCTGCAAAAAGGGTTCAGATTCAGTCGCACGGTAACACAAACACACTAACAGATGGAGGCAGCAGCAGACCAACAACTCCTGAGTTCTGTGAGCAAAAATCACTGACTTTATGACTGGAGTTTGGTTGGTTTGTTTGAGTGATATTTGTCTTACATAACGGTGGTTTCCTGTCAGAAAAATCTGTCTGACAGAAAGATGAAGGTGAAAATGTTCTAAATATAGTGTAGACTTAAACTGATTATTTTAAGTGTCTAAAATGCGTGTTGTTGCTGATCCTGTCCACAGCAGGACATTAACTTTAGCTCCCTACACCGGTACTCCGACTCTGGAGGAGAACCTCATACAAACACACTGCAAGAACCCCAATAATGATGCTAAAAACTGTCAAGAACCCCAATATCAAGACTAAAAACAGCAAAGAACCCAGATGTAAGTGGATCATATGAACCCTCTCGGTTCCTTTAAGAGAACAAATGAATCAAAGTTCAAATCTAAACTGAATTTTCTCACATGTCGGTGCTTTGAAGTGGTTGTGTGGTGTGTGTGTGTGGGGGGGGGGGGGGTAAAAGTCCAGCTGACTCACTCTTCCTCGTATCCGTGGCAACAGTGTCATTAAAGATGTCAATAATTAATGTGGACTTTTGAGTCGTGTGTGTTTTGCATGAAGTTTTCTCTCAAAGCAAACACAACACACACACACACACACACACACACACACAGAGTGTATTCATGTTCTAACAGAGAGAGAAAGTGGTGTGTGTGTGTGTGTGTGGTGTGTGTGGTGTGTGTGTGAGCAGACTTTGTCCCGGCCTGCAGGAAGTCGTCGTTCAGCCGTCGTGGAGTCGAGGAGCTGCAGCTTCACACCAGTCAGTGAGTACAAACTGGGAGAACTGGGAGTTTGATCAGCAGCTGATGTTTCCTCTGAGGGGTTCAAACACACGAGAACAACAAGACGCTGCTGGTGACCAGAGTCAGAGACCAGGTCACACACAGGCCCCGCCTTGATTGATCATATTATTGGTTTGAGGAGGTTATTGATTTTATTGATCCAGTTATTTTTCCTCTGTTGTTCTGACGTGAACTTCTAACTGAGCAGAAGTTATAAAGGAGATTTACTGAAGTGTTTAAACTATAATCAATATTTTTATTGATTATTTTGTGAACAGATAAGTTTCTGCAGGTTGAAACGATGCATTCAGGTGTCACATCACACTGTAGGACGTTGGAGTTTTCTGACTGCAGCTGCTAACAGATAAAATCTCTGATTGAAGCTCCTCCCACTGCAGACAGACATGATGAAGTCTTCATCACCACCTCCTTCCTCCTCCTCATCATCATCTACCTCAGTGACAGCTTCACCACAAACTCAGCTCCTCTCCTCTTCATCATCTCCTCCTCCTCTTCCTCGTCTAAATCTGCAAAGTCCAGAGTTGCAGGCGGAGTTTCTACAAGGTGAAAATCTGTCTTATCCAAAAAAAACACAAAGAGACACAAAATCAACACAAAGAGACAAATAAACAACAACAACAACAAAGAAATAAAACAAAGTTTATATGAGTATAAATACTCAAAGTGTGTCTCATTGTGTCTCTTCCTCTCGTCTGTCTCGTTCTTTTCTTTTTCTTTCCAGAGTTTCGGAACAAATTTCGTTCTCACAGCGACGTCAGTGAATCCGGCATCGCCTCCTCTGCGGAGTCCCCCTCCTCCTCTTCCTCCCCTTTCTCCCCCTCCTCTCCTCTGCCCTCCCCCTTCAGTCCCACCCCGTCTTCCTCCCCCTGCAGCTCCTCGTCCTCCTCGTCTCCTCCCAGCTACAACAACAGACAAGGTGAGCTGGACGTCAGGTTACAGAACGTGTTCATGGATTTTAATCTTTAGTCAGAAACACTTGTTTCAGGAGTTTGTCTGATGAATCTGTCGGAGGACGAATCACAGTTCTGCAGTAAAGAAGGTGAATCAGTACTTTTACTTTTACCAGATTTTATATCTGAACTACGATCAGAAAGATGCTCACTTTGACTTTTTCTGACTGTTTTCACATCACAAATGACAAAGAAAAGACATTCAGAGAGCAAAAAGTGTGCAAACACAAAAAAAAGACAACAAAGAGGCTCAAAACGAGCAGAAAGTGATGAATAAAGGCCGGAGAGACTCTGTGGTGCGCTGGGTTTTTTATACTTTTATACTCTGATGGATCCTCCAGTGAATCGTCAATAATTCACCTCAGAGTCATTAAAACTAAAGTAACGAGTCTGTTTATAAAATGTGAGGAGGAGAAAGTTCAGATATTTGTGATCAGATGTCAGAAAAATAAATTCTCAAGTAAAGTACAGATACCTGAAAAGTTCATAATTTAACAACTTTCAGAAAAGTTTCTCTGCACCTCCTCAGAGTTTTTATTTGAGTAAATATTTTTGGTATTTTCCACCAGTGAAGCTAAAAAGAGACTTTGTGAGACAGTTTGTTGTCCCGGGATCTAGAGGATTTAGAGATTAGACGTTTCTCACAGCTGATTGGCTGAAATAGAGACATTTGTCTGTTTTATTTGCGTCCAGCTCGTTTGTCCCTGTCCAGCCCCGAGCTCCTGTCAGAGCTGAAAGACTCGAGGACACGCACCCTCCGACACGTCCCAGCACGTAACGGACTGACCACAGTCTTCTCTGGGCGAGGAGGACGAGGACGGGTGAGCACACAGACGTGAAACACACAACACACGTCCATGCAGAAATAAACATCCATAAATTCAGAAATCCAATCAGAAATCAGAGAAAACAGAGTCATCATGTTGACTTCTGTGTAATAAAAATATGTACCTGTAGATTTATTGAGTTTTTACTGACGGCTTTGATTGTTGGACAGGATGATGTTAATCTGAATAAATGTTCTTCTTCTGTTCCAGGCCTCTGACCCCACCCCCTCCACACGATCAGCCAATCAGAAGACTCCACACTGAAGTCATCATTAGCGTCTGAAGCTGTACCAAACTACGGGACTCTGCTGCTCTATAACTAATTATACTTTAATGATCATTTTCTGCATCCTGCTAACTTTAGCCAAAATCTTTACAAGTAAGCTAACAGCTTGATTCCACCAGGCACTGCAGCGTCGTGTTACGACTGTCAGCTGTAGCTGTGATTCCAACAGCGGCGCCTCGACGCGTCCCAGAAGCGTCTCTCAGATGTCGCTTCAATCTGCACAGAGCAGATCCGGCAGGCAGGAAGTCAGACACAGAAAAGCAGAGAGAATCACAAAGACAGACAGAAGAGAAACACCGGAGGTGCCACATCACCTTTTCTCCAGTGGGCAGCAGAAGTAAACCAAAGCTGGTGTTTCTGGAGCGTAAACCTTCCTAAAACTAACACAGATCATGAGACGAAGACCAGACAGTTTAAATACGTAACCTGCAAATCCAGATCAACAACATCTGAGCAAGTAAATATAAGCAGGTGGGCAAAACGCCCCACTGCTGAAATGCTTTCTGGGACATGCAGCTGTGTGGAGGACGGATCAAAGTGGTGCTGCAGACCTGCCGTGCCCTGTGGAATCAACCGGTAACGCCCAGATAAACACTGTTTAATCATTTCCTTACAGTGCTGCACTTGTAGTTTTTGGTTTGAAACACTAAAATAAAACCAGATTGTGAAAGAAGCGGCTGCAGAACAGATTTTTTGAGGTTTCATTTGGTCCAATAACATCATGAAAGTCTAGAGAAGCTGTACAATTAAATAATTTTATCCCCGTTGAGTTTAGTGGAGTTAGCCGGTGTGCGGCTCCTTAATCCGGTTCTCCTACAAACATTCAAAACTGCTTATGGACCACAGAACTGAAAGGGGCGGGGGCTTCAGAAGGGCCAATTACAAAGGCACAATAATTAGACAATATTTTTTTTTTTTTTAAATGAAAACACTGAACTGAAAATTAAGTTTTCAATAAGAAAACTGAACAAATGTTTTATTTTGATATTAATTTAACACATCACATGACAAAATCACCAGGAAATGCTTCATCTTGGGGCGGCACGATGGCGCAGTGGTTAGCGCTGCCGCCGCACAGCAAGAAGGTCACTCCAGCAGAGGTGGCCGCTCACAACACCGCTGCCGACCTGTGGGTGTCGTTTCTGGGTAAAGTGTGTGACCTGACCCCGCTGATGAACCAGCACAAAGGTGAGCAGCACAAAATCTCAACCATCAAAGGATTTTTACTGGAAAAATAATCGATCATTTTATGTCACTCGACTGATTCGTTATTGGAATAATGTTACTTTAATTGTTTAATTTATAACAAAACATCATATTTTATAAACTCTTCATGTGTTTTGTGTGTAAAAATGTGAATTTGTAAAATAACTAACTAACAGTGGTGGAGGGAGAACTGAAAATCTGTATTCAAGTAAGTATAGTTACATGACAAAAATATTACTTAACTACAAATAAAACTACTGGTGTCAAAGTATTAGTTACTTTATAATGTTAATATATTATCAATAGAGGCATTTAATCATTTAAACCAAAAATACTTAAGTCTTTTCTCATATTGTCAAGAATATCACAGAATGTCATGATGCATTGTGATATTATTTTAGGGTCACATCGCCTAATACTCATAAAAGTAAAAGTACTTTCAGTAGTTGTAATTTGTTACTTCCCACCCTGTGAATTAAAGCCGTCAGATGAATGTACTGATGTACGATGTAATGGAGTAAAAGTAGAGAAGAAAGGACTCAAGGAAAGTACAAGTACCTCAAATTTGTATTTAAGTCCACTACTCGAGTAAATGTACTTTGTTACATCCCACTACTGTAAAACAAACCTGTTTCAAAATACTTAAAGTTTATGAAACTGTAAAATGAGATTACATAATGTTACATAACCTGACCTGATATCAGTTTACATCTCAGCTGTATCTGTCTGTATTAATATCAGCTCGTATGTTGTCTCATATGAAAACTTTTTTATTTTACAGAACATCATGTAGATTGTTGTTTTTAGTCTTAAGTTTTTAGTTTTATAGAAACACTTTATGTATATTTGATCATTTTTCTAAGTTCAAGTAAAATGTATTAACATAATTATTTATATTTATGTGTTTTTTGTTTGTTTTTCTTGCAGTTACTGTATTTATAATAATTAAAACAGCAGTGAAAGTTTATTGTTTCAGTGACTTAATATCATTGACAATAAATTTATTGTGCGCGGCACGATGGCGCAGTGGTTAGCGCTGCTGCCACACAACAAGGTTCGAATGGGCCCGAATCCCCGGGCCGGCAGGGCCTTTCTGTGTGGAGTTTGCAGGGCCTTTCCTCGTGTCCGCGTGGGTTCTCTCCGGGTACTCCGGCTTCCTCCCACAGTCCAAAGACATGCAGCAGGTTAATTGGTGACTCTAAATTGGCCGTAGGTGTGAATGTGAGAGTGAGTGGTTGTTTGTCCCTATGTGTCAGCCCTGCGATGAACTGGCGGCTTGTCCAGGGTGTACCCCGCCTCTCGCCCAATGTCAGCTGGGATAGGCTCCAGCCACCCGTGACCCTCACGGATAAGCGGTTACAGAAAATGAATGAATGAATGCTTCATCTTTTGCTCCTGGCCTGAACATATAACACAGCAATAAAATCTCAAACAAGTGAAGCCATTCAACGTCAAATCCAAAATTTATAACATATTGTGTCATCAACAGTTACTATCAGAATTTATAGATTACTTTTTTTTAATAAAGTCAGCTCATCACATTTCTGATCTTAGAGAAGCTTTGGAGTGATGAGATGAACATGTCAGGACTTTGGTTGGAGTTGTACAAAGATACGATCTATTCTTATTCAGACTTAATCAATGATACAGTGGTTACAGGATACAGAAAAGGATTACAACAAACGAACAAAAAAAAAGTCCCATTTCCATTGTTTGTCCCTGTTTTTATACAGCTGGAGACACCAAAAACTCACTCTTCAATATATGTTGAACACATAAAGAGTACACAGATTATTGATCAATAGCAGCAGTAACAGTTTCAACTCAAAACTTTTTCTTCTTCAGGTGACAAGATTAGCGTGAGCGTTGTTCTGTCCTAGTGCGATGAAGGCGCTCACATCATCGCAGCAGAGAGGGAGTGTACAAATATGGACATAAATGTGGGAGTGAAATAGAAACTTTGGTCTGTGTCATCTCACTCTTCATCTCCTTGCAGTTTTCATGCATTAAGGTGCATTCAATTTGAACTGGAGAGTCAGAATTTTGATTTGTCAGTTTTAAAATTTTAGCAGCATGTTGGTGTTCAACTGGTGTCTGCTGTGGTGTAAAATGTCATCAAATTGTTGTAAATTGCTGTTAAGAACTAAAATCCTGGACCTGTTTCAACACAAAATAAGATGTTGTTAATAGACTGCTGTGGCCCTGACGGGAGCAGATTCTAAGATAAGTTTAAAAATGGACATGAGCTTGTTCATTTTTGGACTGCAAGCTTATTTCAAATTTTTAAGTGAATTATGAACATGAACTAGTTCATTTTAATCCTGTAAACAGAACTTTGTGCAAGTTCTTTTATGTATGAACGTAGACGGCACTGTGTGGGTCTAAATGACATCAAGATGGCAGCACATAGCCTGAATATTTTGGCTTGAGTTTCGTGCAGTGGGAGGAAGTGGGGAAATGTCTTTCATGTTTTATTTATGTCAGTGTATAAATGCAGCCCAGCATGAAGAAAAAGAAAAAAGAAAGAAGAAAAAAAAATTTGGGTGGGAAAAAGAACTAGACGACATGAATCAAAAGATGTTTAATTCAGATATATTCAACTGTATCAACTACTGAAAATACTACTTGACTTTTTGTAGAAAGTATGGGGGGGGGCGGGGGGGGGGTGCTTCAAGGGTAAAGCTGCTGTTGTCTCTATGTCACATTGTAGTTCAGATTATGAGAACACAGCTCGGGGCATTGGAAGGAGGTAGGAAGAAACAGCTGGGGTTGGCTTTGAAAATTCTTCAATGCCTTGTGAATGCTTTTGTGATCTTTGAGTTCACTAGCCTGAGCAAAAATTTCCCACATTGGTCACAATAGTATAGTTTCTCTTCAGTGTGGCTGCTATGATGTTTTTTTAGATCATCTTGGCTGGTAAAAACCTCACATAAGTAAAAACCTATGTTTTCTGTCTAGTGTGAGTACATTGGTGAATCTTTACATAACGTCGTGTGGAGAAAACTTTCCCACATTGGTCAGCTGTACAGTTTCTCTTGATTGTGAAGAAGTTGGTGTTCATGTAGTCCACTTTGTCTAGTGAAGGTTTTCTCACATATGTTGATGGCCTTTAAATTTACTAGAGGTTGCAAAAGCTTTTCGGCATTGGTCACAGTTGTATGGTTTCTCTCCAGTATGGACGCATTGATGGATTTTTAGGGAACTTGATGTTGAGAACACTTTCACACACTCATCACAGCTGTGTGGTTCCTCTTTCCTTCCTCTCCATTTCTACAGTAACCGACAGACACACAGAGAAAGAGATCATGAAAAGGTCTTTCTGAATGTGTCTTTGTGAAGTGTCTTTCATTCTATGTTGGACCAACTGTTTAATGAGGCACTGCATTGACGGTGGAAACATATTTCCATCTATAAGGCCAATAAAGACTCTACAAACAACAAGTTTGTTACTAAATTTATATCCAGGACTGCAACAATTCCTGTCTTCATTGATTGATCTGCCAATTTTCACATTGATTCGAGTGTTAAGTCAAAACATGGTGAGAAAATTGTGAAATGAACCCCTGACATTATCCTGAAACCCAAAGAAAACAGACCAATACATAACGACATTTGGTTCAATATTGTAAATTACAGAAATGCAGAAAAACATCACTGACAGGTTGGCACAGTCACTTTTCAATGGACTGACTATGAGTCTAGTCTCTGATTAATTTTCTGTTTCTCTTGATCAAACAGTGTATTACTACACTGGTAATACAATAAAGAAGTTACAACTCAAGTACACACTAAGTATAACAGTGCTGCTGATGTGTTGAACTCTCCTCCATAACAAAAACTAAAGATGTCAGCAGTCACATGGCTGAAACTTTAAACCTCCATCAGATTTTGTCCACTTGTTTTCAGCAGAAACAGGAAACGTGAAAACAAACCCTGCAGCAGTGTTAGGTTTCCCTTTTCAAGATGTGATCTCTAACAAAAGAGTAAACAGAGTCTAGAGACTCATCATTGTGTCCTTCATCATGAACACTGACCTGAACATCGGTGGTACCAGAGGAAGAGCCTTTTCTTTGTCCTCTGTGGTCCAAGTTCTGGTTCTCCATTGTCCAGCAGGTCTCAGCTTTGACTGGTGGACTGTGTTGTCCTGGACCGACTCTGGATTCTGTCCTCAGAGATCTTCACACTGAGATACAAGAGCACACCTGGATCTACTGAAGCCTTTGTGTTTCACAGGCTCTTAAAGCCTGTTGAGATGAACTGAGCTTTGCTGAGCCACGCCCCCCATGGTTACTGTTGCTAGGGTCATTTTGAAACAATGCCTTGTTGATTTACAGAACTTCATGTGGCAAAAGTTTTCCCACATTGGTCACAGCTGTGTGGTTTCTCTTCAGTGTGAGTGCATTAATGTCTTCTTAAACTCTAAGTCATGAAAATGTCATGCCAAAACTTTTTGTGCATAATGTTTGATTTTTCACAAAGAAGGAAATAATCACATGTTACATTTAACAGCGAATTCACAAGAAGGAACAAAAATTAAGAATTTGTCATGGAGTTGGAGAACTTCTGTGTCCTTCAATCTCACTGTGCAGACTCTGGGTGTCTGGAGCCACAGATATCTGGAGTCCCTGATGAAGTCATAACACCTTTGTGACATTGACATGTTGCTTATGTAATGTAGCAGTCTCCTGTAAACTGTCCTGATGATACATGTTTCTGTATAACTTGACACAGACTATGAAAATAAGTGTTTCTATTGTGTATAACAATACACAATAGTACTGTCACTGTGTGTACATGCCGTGCCAACATCTTTTCTGCTTATATGTTGTAATTAACTCATATATTCATGTAAGAACAACTGAGGCTCCTCAAGTTTCTTCTTTTGTTCATCAAAGTGAAGACTGACCAGAAGTACAAGTTTTTTTTTTCATTTTGTGACATTTGACTTTTTTTTTTTTAAGTTTAAAAAGTTTCTCCCAGTTCAACAACTGCCAATTTTTTTTTTACAAATGTTGGGAGCTTCATGTCTGCATGGCCACAGAGGTTTATTTCAATTACTGTTTAAATGGTGAAACTTATCTTGGCAGGTAAGAGACCAACAACTTCATTAACATCACAGTGAACCTTTGTGTTCACACTTGATGGGCCATCAGTGTTTTGTTCTAACAGGTCTCACAGCCTCACAAGTTTGTCTTTGTCTTGATTCACTGCACTTGTGTTTCTTTTGACCTGTACAAAGACACTCATTGGGCCCCATCTTACACCCAACGCCACCAGCGCAAGTGCCATTTTTGCCATATCTGCAAGATAGCAAATTCACTTGCGCCTGGTTTGATCCGCCGCGGACGGGAGACCTAAACATGAAGGCAAAACGAAGGCGTGGCCCGGTGCGTTTGCTATCTTGTGCTTGGAGCACTGGAGTAAAAAACACTTGGGCCTTAGAGCCCTATCTTACACCGGTCTAAAGCACGAGTGCAATGGATTTAATTTATTCGAGGTGTGTTCAAATCCTCCTTTGCCGTCTCCCACCAGGGGCCCAAGTGCCCTCATTAATTCACTGGTGAGTTTAGGCTGAACATGCAATAAACCAATCAGAAAGTCAGCTCTCATCATGTGTAAGAGGCAGGTGCACCGGCAGTGCAAGCAGTGGTGGATTTACAGGGAGGAAACAAAGAGAAAAGATGTTCAAAGCGAGGAGACAGTGGCGTAGATGACGTAGGGTTGGTGGGTTTTGTAAACCCATGGGCCCTCTTGTGGTCAAACTTTTTTTTTAAAATTTTTTTAAATGTAATGTTGCCGCGGTTGACCCTCGCAGCGGCAGGTAGCACGGAGTGTAACGTTAGACTGGGTCACTGCATTTTGTTGCATATAAGGGGGGATACGAGCGGCCCCTCCCAATTTGAACTGATCCATGCATCTATTGAATGTGATTGGCTCAGCCGCTCAGACGGTGACCGTTATTTTTCTGGAAAAAAAGAAAGAAAAAAGCAAGCAAGGTAGAGGAGATTTGCAAAGATGCTGAAAAGAAAGAAGCGCCAAGAAAAAGAGATGTGTGGTGCAGATAAGCGTAGGGCAAAAAAGAAAAAAAAGTTAATTGAGGATGCTAAGTACACAAAACTGACAGATCTCTTCTGTCGTGGTGGGAGCAGCCAGGCCAGTGACGACACGGGTCCGAGCAGCAGCACGGCCACAGCAGGTAAACAAGCACTGTCTGCTGTAACACGGCGCTATCATGATCTCAGACTTGAGACTAGGGTTGTCACAAGAACCGACACTACCGGTAATCTGAACGTGACCGAACCTGGATCCGCTCCAGCTGCTTGGTGTGGCCACAGCCACAGCTGAAGCCCATAAACATGACGCGCCATGTGTCTTTCTCCGGTCAGTTGTCATGGGAACAAGGCGCTCTGACGGTGGTGCGCATTTAGACCATAATACATCCATGGTTTGGAGCAGAGACAAAACAAACGTGTGTGAATATATAAAAAACGGAGCTGAAGAATGAAACAATAAGTTTACACCAGTCAGTGGAAACAGCCTGAAAGTGAGTGAATGAGAACAACAGTTCTATCATTGAACTACTAGGAGAATAATAATAATGACTACATAACTTCCTGTTTGTGTGGAGGCATATTTACCATTTTACCTCATGTTTCTGCCTGAGAAGTTGTTAAAGTGCAGCTTAGCCTAAAAACAAGTTTGATGTGTCAGTTGTTATAATTGTTGTTGTTGTTTTTGTTATTATTAGGCCTGTTATTATTATTATTATTTAATAAAGTAGCCTAATGATTTTAGAAGCACATGCTTTTTTTTCAGTTGTGGTATCGAATAGAGTATCGAGAATTGTGGAAATTTACTAGTATTGGTATCGACTACTGAAATTCTGGTATTGTGACAACCCTACTTGGTCTATTCCTGGCTTACTTATTCCTTACTTTTTTGGCTTTTTTCTGTCCTCTATTCGAGTGTGCAATGTCGGGCCCCTTTGACCTCAAAACCCATGTGGAATACAGCCCAGTTACGCCACTGCGAGGAGACAGATGTCCTGGTTCGAGAAGTGAACTGTGTGCAGTCTTGAAATGAATAAGATCTCTTGAGTAAACAATGGCTGTTGCTAAGCAACCGGATGTGGTGCGACTGTTGAGTGCAGCTTGTCCAGCTGTTTGTACAGAGACCGAAATGCACCCCTCGGTTCCTTTATTTGTCACATCATCAGTGTCACGATGTCCCCTTTTGTTACGACTGAATGTGTGAATGTGCCATCTGAACAGGTTTCCAGCCCCCACACTGTCCCACAGATCATCACAGTGAATGAATTGTTTAATGCAAACATTCAAAACACATCACCACTGTCGATGTCTGAACAATCTCATAAAAGTGGCATTTTATAATTATTCATATTATAAAAAGTTTGTTTAAGCAAGTTTTTTTTCTCAAAATGAAGATATTACGGTCACGTAATAGGTGTGTTCTGGACCCAAATGCAGCACACAAACAAGGTAAACAAGGATAGCTGGTAATGACCTTTATTGTTGGCTTGGCATAAAATGCTATGAACAGGCAAGTAATTGGACTTAGCAGTTCTTTGCAGGCAATGGTACCAGGGGGATCAGGCAGGAGACATAGTCGAGGAGTCAGTGGGTTGAAAACCAGGTGAGCACAGAGTCCAAGCAAACAATCCAGCAGGGAGCAAACTGAAGGAGTGTTGAGATCAGGCAGAGAGGCAGGTATCCGGTCAAGAGGTGAGTAGATACAGTCCACTGGGATACACAGGCAGGGAAACAGGGACACTCACACTGCAACGTTGTGGGAGGGAAACACCGAACGGCCACAGAGACAGGAACACTGAAGCACATCTTGTGGTCAGGGACAGAAGGCTGTGTCGATTTTCCAGGGTACAGACGAGGCAGGTGAATCAGAGACCGTGACTGAGCAGAAGAAACTCATATCAGTATCCATGAGTGATTATTTTGAGTTATTTTTCAGTCTCGTTATTCTGTTTGAGATGAGGAGACCTGATGCAGGAAGAAGTTGTGATATAAAAATATGTTAAAGAAAATGTGTTTGTAGGAAATTCTAAATATGAATTAAGAATTTGTCACAAGCAGTTTTCACAACGTTGATTAAGTTTCCCCTGACTTAATAACTCAAAGGGAGTGCACATGAAATTAAGTGGTGCTGTTTCTCTTTGAAGGTGAGAGAGCCCCCACACATCATCATCACCATGAACCTTTTTGTTTTTACCGAATGTGTGAATGTGCCATCTGAACAGGTTTCCCAGCCCCCACACTGTCAAACAGATCATCACACTGAGTGAACTGTATGAGCTCTTGACGTAAACATTCAACATGTCGTCACTGAACTACCGCATGACAGTGACATTTTACAATTCATCATATTATAAACTAAAAAATGCCACGTCTCTTAAAATAAAGAGAAACTTTTCCAAAATGTCTTCAGTAATTATTTTCAGGTTCAAAGTTTTGTCAGATCGTTTCTCATTATTCTGAGAGACTAACTCAATATTTTGAGGCAGGGGAGACCTGGGCTAATTGTAACAGTTGATGTGTTTATAACATTTATGCTTCAGCAGGTAAAGGTGGAGATCATTTTCGTCAACATCGGCTGATTGCAATCTATAATAATATAACCATTTTATCCACAAGCAGCCCGGCATGATGGCAGAGTACATGAATAAAAAAAAAAAACTTAAGTGGGGAAAAAACAAGACTACATGAATGAAAAGATGCTTCATTAAGAACTACTCAACTGCATCAATTATTGAAAATAATAGTTCACTTTTTTCAATAACATACGTGCTGCTTAGAGGATGTGGAGTGTTAAAACAAACAATGTATTTAAAGCCACTCGGGGACAAACAAAGAGAACTTGTTCAGATGTGCATTCTGGGCAACAAGAATAAACCAGTGTCTGATGCAATGTATTTCTTTGAGTAGCCCCTTTATTTACGTAAAACACACCTCAGTCCACATGTCATCACAGGCAATTTTCCATTAAACAATCTGTTTCAATACTATGCTTCCATGCTGTCACACTGACACAGTCAAAAAATGGTTTGCTTCCTCTCTTTACACACCTGCTGCTCATCACCTGGAGCTTACCTATATTACCTGCATTTGCTGTCATAGTGCTTCACCATGTGTTTAAACCCCAAAACTGCATCTACATACATATATTCAACTGTGTTTTTAGATATGAAACAAAACAAAAATATTACAGGGAGTCAAGTTTATTATAACTAGACACTATCAGATTAGATGAGACAGGAAGAAACAGTAACGGTTGGTCACAATAGTATGGCTTCTCTACAGTGTGGGTGCTCTAATGGTTTTTTAGATCATCTTGATTGGTAAATGCATCCTCACATTGGTAACACCTGTATGTTTTCTGTATAGTGTGAGTACGTAGGTGACTCTTTAAAGCACTTTGTCTAGAGAAAGCTTTCCCACAGTGGTCACAGCCATGTGGTTTCTCTCCAGTGTGAGTGTGGTGATGTCTTCTTAAGAAAAGTTTGGTGGTGAAAGCTTTCCCACATTGGTCACAGCTGTGTGGTTTCTCCTCAGTGTGAGTGCGTTGATGTCTTTTTAGGTAATTCTTGGTGGTGAAAACTTTCTGACATTGATCACAGCTGTAAAGTTTCTCTCCAGTATGAATAAGTTGGTGTTGTTGTAGTCCACTTGTTGTAGTGAAGATTTTCCCACATATCTCACACCAGTATGGTTTCTCTCCAGTATGAGTACGTAGGTGGACATTTAGGGAAGATTGCTGCGCGAACACTTTCCCACATTGTTGACAGCTGAATGGTTTCTCTCCGGTGTGAATACGTCGGTGGGTTTTTTAGATGGGCTCGAGATGTGAATGCTTTTCCACATTGTTGACAGCTGAATGGTTTCTCTCCGGTGTGAATACGTTGGTGGGTTTTTAGATAACTTTTGGATTTGAATGCTTTTCCACATTGGTCACAACTGTATGGTTTTTCTCCAGTGTGAACACGCTGATGGGCTTTTAGATCACTGGATGTTGCAAATTCTTTTCCACATTCGTCACAGCTGTATGGTTTCTCTCCAGTGTGGATGTATTGATGGATTTTTAGAGAACCTGATGTCGAGAACACTTTCCCACATTCGTCACAGCTGTATGGTTTCTCTCCAGTGTGGTTGTATTGATGGATTTTTAGAGAACCTGATGTCGAGAACATTTTCCCACATTCGTCACAGCTGTATGGTTTCTCTCCAGTGTGGATGTATTGATGGATTTTTAGAGATCTTGATGACGACAACACTTTCCCACATTCGTCACAGCAGTGTGGTTCCTCTTTGCCTCCTCTCCGTTTCTATAGCAACAGACAGGTACACAGAGAAAGAAATCATGAGAGGATGTTTGTGAATGTGTCTTTGTGAAGCGTCTTTCATTTTATGCTGGGCCTAATTATCATTGTTTAATGAGGCACTGCATCAACTGTGGAAACAAATCTACTAACAATAAATGTGTTATTAGATTTATAGTCAAGACTGCAGCACTTCCTGTCTGCGTTGATTGATCTGCCCATTTTCACAATGATTCAAGTTTTAAAATTGTGAAACAAATCCCTGACATTATCCTGAAACCCAAAGAAAACAGACCAATACATAAAGACGTCTGGTTCAATATTGTAAGTTACAGAAATGCAGAAAAACATCACTGACAAGTTGGCACAGTCACTTTTCAATGGACTGACTATGAGTGTAGTCTCTGATTAATTTTCTGTTTCTCTTGATCAAACAGTGTATTACTACACTGGTAATACAATAAAGAAGTTACAACTCAAGTACACACTAAGTATAACAGTGCTGCTGATGTGTTGAACTCTCCTCCATAACAAAAACTAAAGATGTCAGCAGTCACATGGCTGAAACTTTAAACCTCCATCAGATTTTGTCCGCTTGTTTTGAGCAGAAACAGGAAACATGTGAAAACAAACCCTGCAGCAGTGTTAGGTTTCCCTTTTCAAGATGTGATCTCTAACAAAAGAGTAAACAGAGTCTAGAGACTCATCATTGTGTCCTTCATCATGAACACTGACCTGAACATCGGTGGTACCAGAGGAAGAGCCTTTTCTTTGTCCTCTGTGGTCCAAGTTCTGGTTCTCCATTGTCCAGCAGGTCTCAGCTTTGACTGGTGGACTGTGTTGTCCTGGACCGACTCTGGATTCTGTCCTCAGAGATCTTCACACTGAGATACAAGAGCACACCTGGATCTACTGAAGCCTTTGTGTTTCACAGGCTCTTAAAGCCTGGTGAGATGAACTGAGCTTTACTAAGCCACGCCCCCTTAGTTACTGTTGTGGGGATCATTTTCACACATTGGTCACAGCTGTGTGGTTTCTCTCCAGTGCAAATGTGTTGATGTCTTCTTAAACTGTAAGTCATGAAAATGTCATGCTGAAACTTTTTGTGCATGATGTTTGATTTTTTTTACAAAAGAGAAAATAACCACATGTGTTACATTTAATGATGAATTCACAAGAAGGAACAAATAATAATTTTTAAAAAATGTTGTCATGTTGGAGAACTTCTGTGTCCTTCAATCACACTGACCAGATGAAGTTATAACACCTTTAGTGACATTGACATGTTGCTTATGTAATGTAGCAGCCTCCTGTAAAGTATCCTGATGAGACATGTTTCTGTATGACTTGAGACAGTCTTTGTGAAATTGTTTCTATTGTGTATTAAAGCTTTTGTTATTAACTGTCACTGTGTCTACATGCTGTGCCAACATCGTCCCTGCTGATATGAGAACAGCTCAAAGTGAAGACTGACCTGAAGTACAAGTTTTTCTTCATGACTTAATCAACATTTAAGTTTATAAAGTTTCTCCCAATTCAACAACTGCCAGATTTTTTTTTTTTTTTTTTTTTTTTTAACAGATGTTGGGAGCTTCCAGTCTGCATGGCCACAGAGAGGTTTATTTAACTTCCTGTTTAAATGGTGAAACTTATCTTGGCAGGTACGACACCAACAACTTCATTAACATCACAGTGAACCTTCGTGTTCACATTTGATGGGTCATCAGTGTTTTGTTCTAACAGGTCTCACAGTCTTTGTCTTCATTCACTGTCCTTGTGTTTCTTTTGACAAAACAACACTCATTGTGTCTTTGTGTAGGTCTGGTCTCTATTCAAATGTGTATCAGCTGCTTGAAAAGGTGACAGATGTCCACATTTTCACCTGACTTCAGGTGATCAGCTTGAATAGGAGGCAGAGAGCTGAAAATGTGTCTCAGTTGGCTCTTCAGCTGCATTAACAACCAGCCTGAACAGATGCCGACACAAAGTCACTGAACAAAAACTCTCTTTAGTCACTGTTGTTGTTAGTTACTACTTTATGTCCTGCTGTTGTGTTATGAAAGAAATAAATCAACAAAACAAATATTGCATTTAACTGGCAGACAATCAATATTATCCCTCATATATCCTTTAAAAAAGTTATGTTCTTCCTGTTAACGGACAAAAGTGTCATCTTGCTAAACACCATAAAAATAATATATGTTAATATTTTTTCCAGAAATGATTGAATCAACTTCAGTCCTGATCATAATCTCCAAATATTCAATTATTATCAGAATTTTAACCCTTTAAATGCCAGTGTTAGTGATGACATCACAAAATGTGAAATATTTTCAATATATATTTTCAATATATCTTCTCTTTGAACAAGAATGTTTATTTTCAACATTCAAGAAAACAAAAATTCTGCCTCTGTGTGTGTGTGAGAGAGAGAGTCCCCTGTAGGGGGTATCGGGCCGAAAAAAATGTGATTTTAACATGTTAACAAAACACTTAAGTTTTCTGTGGTCTCTGCAGACATTACTAACTTTACTTTTACTTTTGTACTTCAGTAAAAAATAAATTGAAAATAGTAAAAGTAAATGTACAATAAAAGTAAAGTTACTTTATTGAGTATTTTTACTTCAGTAATTTATATTTGTTCATTTCAGAGACCTGTCTTATTTCCTCTTTTGTATGTTACCGTTGTTCTTCAATAAAGCAAAAGTAATTAAATAGAGAAATTTGCAGAACAAACATTATTTCTTATCTGATTACTTGATTAATCGCCAGAATAATCGATAGATTATGCTTTAATTTTACTGGTCCGGCCCACTTGAGATCAAATTGGGCTGTATGTGGCCCCTGAACCAAAATGAGTTTGACACTCCTGATATAAACTAAAAGAATGTCTTTGTCTCTTCAAATAATGAGCAACTTTTCCAAGATGACTTAAGGTGCAAAGTTTTATTCCAGAACACTTCTCATTATTCTGAGAGACTCATTTTGAGACAGGGGAGACCTGGGCTAATTGTAACAATTAATGCATTTATAACATTCATGCTGCAGCAGGTAAAACTGGAGGTCATTTTAATAACACAGACTTATTGCAACTTATGATAATATGGCCTAGCAACAAATTTAGATTGTTGTACAAAATACAAACAATCTACGTACTGTAGCTAATTGATCAAACTAAATCTTTAAAATAAAAGCAGCGCAACACAAGTCTCACATTCACCTGAGAATATTATCTGAGATAGTGGAGCAGACAAATAATGTAGCATTGAATGGAAATATTGCTAAGTTAAGTAAGTAAAGTACAAGCACCTCAACACTGTTATAATTAATATTATATTACTGTTATAATGTATTATAATCATTAGCTGGTTACTCTCAGTTATAATCACAGAGTGTGCATGTGTTCCCCGAAGACTTGATGTACGAACGAATCTTGAGACACTTGATCAGTTTACTTCTCTTTAATGCCGTAATATGTGTGTGTGTGGTTGTGAAATACAAACAATGCAATAAAGCTATTAATAACAGCTCGCTTATGATACAGGCAATAGCAGCAGATATCTGCCAACTTACAAACATCCAATATTACTGCACACGAGCTAACAAAACACAAGCTAACATAAAATAACAGCCACTTATCCTTTACAGCAATACAGGCTTTCACCAGGAATTCAATAACCAATAACATGCAGAAAACTCATTGATGCATCATTGGAAACATTGAGAAACTGTAAAATGTGCTGACATAAATATAGAAATTACTAGAATACTAGAAATTGGCAGGACATCGGCAGGCTTCCAAAAGGCTTTCGGAAGGACAGGGAAATTTGAATAGGCTGCATCGGTATGTCAGTACATGAATGTGGGTTTCACATCAGTCTAATAGCAGCCTGGCATGATGGCAGAGTACAAAACAAGGCTACATGAATGAAAAAATGGTTCATTAGGAAATATTCAACTGATTCAAGTGATGAAAATAATTGTTGAGCTTTTTCTTAGAAATTATGGTATGAAGGGCATGCCAGCATGGATTTCTTTGAGTGGACCGTTTATTTACACACATGCTCAGCATAGCACAGGTATAACACACCTCAGTCCACAAGTAAACACAGGTAAATTTACATGAAACATTTTCTGTTTCAATACTATGCCTCAATGCTGACACACTGACACAGTGGTTTACTTACCCTCTTCACACACCTGCTGATCATCACCAGGAGCTGACCTATATTACCTGTGTTTCCTGTCATAATGCTCCACCCTGTGTTCAAACCCCATAACTGCATCTACATACATATGTACATATATACATAATGTGTATTTAGACATGAAACAAAAATATTATTGTGGTTCCAACAGAGAGTCAAGTTGTTGTTTCTAAGACAGAACACAGCTATCAGAGTACCGGGGAAGGCAGGAAGAAACAGCTAGGATTGGCTTTGAGAATTTTTTCGATGCAGTGTGAATGTTTTTGTGATCTTTGAGTTCACTAGCCTGAGCAAAATTTTTCCCACATTGGTCACAATAGTACGGCTTATCTTCAGTGTGGGTGCTCTGGTGGTTTTTTAGATCATCTTGACTGGTAAAAACATCCTCACATTGGTAACATCTGTATGTTTTTTGTCTAGTGTGAGTACGTTGGTGACTCTTTACAGAACTTTGTGTGGCAAAAGCTTTCCCACATTGGTCACAGCTGTATGGTTTCCCTCCAGTGTGAGTGCGTTGATGTATTTTTAGGTAATTCTTGGTGGTGAAAACTTTCCTACATTGGTCACAGCTGTAAAGTTTCTCTCCAGTGTGAAGAAGTTGGTGTTGTTGTAGTCCACTTGTCGTAGTGAAGGTTTTCCCACATATCTCACACCAGTATGGTTTCTCTCCAGTATGAGTACGTAGGTGGACATTTAGGGAAAATTGCTGCGCGAACACTTTCCCACATTGTTGACAGCTGAATGGTTTCTCTCCGGTGTGAATACGTTGGTGGGTTTTTAGATAAGCTCGAGATGTGAATGCTTTTCCACATTGTTGACAGCTGAATGGTTTCTCTCCGGTGTGAATACGTTGGTGGGTTTTTAGATAAGCTCGAGATGTGAATGCTTTTCCACATTGTTGACAGCTGAATGGTTTCTCTCCGGTGTGAATACGTTGGTGGGTTTTTAGATAAGCTCGAGATGTGAATGCTTTTCCACATTGTTGACAGCTGTATGGTTTCTCTCCAGTGTGAACACGCTGATAGGCTTTTAGATCACTGGATGTTGCATGTTCTTTTCCACATTCGTCACAGCTGTATGGTTTCTCTCCAGTGTGGGTGAATTGATGGATTTTTAGAGATCTCGATGTCGAGAACACTTTCCCACATTCGTCACAGCAGTGTGGTTCCTCTTTGCCTCCTCTCCATTTCTATAGCAACATACAGGTACACAGAGAAAGAAATCATGAGAGGATGTTTGTGAATGTGTCTTTGTGAAGCGTCTTTCATTTTCTGTTGGGCCTACTTATTGTTTAAATGAGGCACTGCATCGACTGTGGAAACAAATCTACTAACAATAAATGTGTTATTAGATTTATAGTCAAGACTGCAGCACTTCCTGTCTGCGTTGATTGATCTGCCCATTTTCACAATGATTCAGGTGTTTAGTCAAAACATTGTGAGAAAATTGTGACACAAATCCCTGACATTATCCTGAAACCCAAAGAAAACAGACCACTACATAAAGACGTCTGGTTCAATATTGTAAGTTACAGAAATGCAGAAAAACATCACTGACAGGTTGGCACAGTCACTTTTCAATGGACTGACTATGAGTCTAGTCTCTGATTAATTTTCTGTTTCTCTTGATCAAACAGTGTATTACTACACTGGTAATACAATAAAGAAGTTACAACTCAAGTACACACTAAGTATAGCAGTGCTGCTGATGTGTTGAACTCTCCTCCATAACAAAAACTAAAGATGTCAGCAGTCACATGGCTGAAACTTTAAACCTCCATCAGATTTTGTCCGCTTGTTTTGAGCAGAAACAGGAAACATGTGAAAACAAACCCTGCAGCAGTGTTAGGTTTCCCTTTTCAAGATGTGATCTCTAACAAAAGAGTAAACAGAGTCTAGAGACTCATCATTGTGTCCTTCATCATGAACACTGACCTGAACATCGGTGGTACCAGAGGAAGAGCCTTTTCTTTGTCCTCTATGATCCAAGTTCTGGTTCTCCATTGTCCAGCAGGTCTCAGCTTTGACTGGTGGACTGTGTTGTCCTGGACCGACTCTGGATTCTGTCCTCAGAGATCTTCACACTGAGATACAAGAGCACACCTGGATCTACTGAAGCCTTTGTGTTTCACAGGCTCTTAAAGCCTGTTGAGATGAACTGAGCTTTACTAAGCCACACCCCCTTAGTTACTGTTGCTCGGGTCATTTTGAAACAATGGCTCATTGATTTACAGAACTTCATGTGGTGAAAGCTTTCCCACGATGGCCACAGCTGTGTGGTTTCTCTCCAGTGTCAGTGTGTTGTCTTCTTAAGTTCTTGGTCATGAAAATATCAAGCTGAAATTTTTTGTGCATAATGTTTGATTTTTCAAAAAGGAAATAACTTAGTGTGCTACATTTAATGATGATTTCACAAGAAGGAACAAGACTTGATGAACTATTGTGTCCTTCACACTCACTGTGCAGACTCTGGGTGTCTGGATCCACTGATATCTTGGGTCTTGAATTCAAAAACTCATACAACTGCCAGATTTTTTAACAGATGTTGGGAGCTTCCTGTCTGCATGGCCACAGAGAGGTTCATTTAAGTTACTGTTTAAATGGTGAAACTTATCTTGGAAGGTAACCTGCAACTTACATCAGGCACGGCTGCGCCGCAGTTTTGTTCCGTCTTGACTTTGGCATTTTTGGGCATTTTCCCTTGATTTTTGTGCTGCGATTTTGGTGTCTTTTTTCAGTGAGGGCACTTTTTGCCACAGCCAACTGCTCACAGTAAATCAATCACATGTAGTATTTCACCCCAACGTGTTTTGGATAAAGAATAAATTCAGTGATCTTGAAGCTTGAAGTCCAGCGGATTTTATAATAATAATAATAAATAAAAATAATAAATTTTATTTATATTGCACTTTACATTAAAGAAATCTCAAAGTGCTACAAAGAAAGCATAAAACCTACAGTTAAGCATAACTAATAAAACAACACAAACCAAAACAATGAAACATATAAGGCTAGGGAAAGGCCTTCGTGAAAAGATAAGTCTTTAGGCTACGTTTAAAAGAATCCACAGTCTGTGGTGCTCTCAGATGGTCAGGGAGAGCATTCCACAGACTGGGAGCAGCCGAGCAGAAGGCTCGATCACCCATGCTGTGCAGCTTGGTTCTGGGGGCCCTGAGGAGGTTGGCTGTGCCGGAGCGGAGAGTGCGTGAGGAGGTCTGGGGATGAGGAGTTCCTTTAGGCAGGCTGGGGCATTTCCGTGTACACACTGGTGGGTGAGGAGGGAGATCTTATATTCAATCCTGAGTTCCACAGGGAGCCAGTGCAGTGATTTCAGGATGGGGGTGATATGGTCATATTTGCGCACCCTCAACAGGATCCTAGCAGCGCTGTTCTGAATGTATTTGGAGCTTGTGAATGCTTTTGCTAGGGATCCCAAAGAGGAGTGCATTACAGTAGTCCAGCCTGGAGGAGACAAAGGCGTGTACCAGTTTTTCAGCATCGGGCAGAGAGAGTGTGCGGCGGAGCTTGGCAATGTTCCTAAGGGCGGTAAAAGGGAGTTCTTACACAGATGCTTGATGTGGGTGTCAAACGTCATGTGGGGGTCCATTCTCACACCCAGGTTGGTGACTGCTGCGGAGAGTGGAATGACCTGACTGGCAAAGGTAATAGAGGTTATGGGGATGATCGAAACTTGATGTGGAGTACCGAACAGCATGGCTTCGGTTTTGGAGCTGTTGAGTTTGTTTTTTTTTTTTTTGTTTTTTTTTTTATAATTATTATTATTAATCAACGCAAGGAGGTTATACAGAGTGTTAACTGAAGAAGTGAAGTAATCATAAAAAATACACAAAAATGCAAACATCAACTTATTCAAATTACAGTATAAACACTAAGGGTCATGTAAAGGCAGTACTGCAAACACACATATATACTGTATAAAGTAACAAACCATATTCATCCATATTGTGAACAGAAGAGGGTGAAATTAAATAATATAACCACATTTTATATTAAATAAGGGAATTTTAGGTATTTGATAAACATGTCTGATATTATTATGGCTTTGTTGTTTGATGATGTTGTTATTGTATTAAAGTATTGTTTGAGTTCATTTCCAAAGTATTTTTCCATTTGGTTTTTTCTTTGCCCATTTTGTTTTGTGAATGTGAAATTTGCCCAGCATGATGATAGTCTGTAACAAGAGGGAGAGGTCATGAGGTATGGAGGGGTTTTTCAAGGTAAATGAGGATGTGTTTTTCCTGGAGGCTGATCCTGTTGTCCGGTTTTTGTTATGGATCAGGTTTTGTAAATGAGTCCAGAGGTTTTTTACTGTATGAGCACTGATAAAAAGAGGTGGATGATGGTTTCTGGTTCTGTTTGGCAAAAATCACAGTTATAGTCTATGTTTAGTTTAAATCTCTCCAGGGTTTTTTTGCCAGATATATATTATGACAGATTTTATATGATATTTCTTTGACTTTGTTGTGGATGAGCAGCTTCTCGCCAACCAGCCACGCCCCTCTCCATTTATTTCCACAATACAGTGAATTCCAGTAAGAGTTGGCTGCCGGTCGATTTGAGGGTTGAATGAGATTCCTGATAAATTTATTTGAGCAGATTTTAGTTGTTATAAACTGCTATGGATGAATAGTTTGGTATCATTTTCTGTGTAAGAGGATGGAACTGGGGAACCTTTCAGGAGCTGCAGAATTTCCATTGGTATTGTGTTGGAAACTGTAGTGTATTCTGTTTGTGAGATTGTGAGATGGTATTTATTAATAAATTGGGTGTAAGATAATATTTGTCCTTGTTCATCAATTAACTGATTAACCCATAATATCCCCTGATCAAACCAAGATTTGTAAAATATTGTTTTGTTTCTATGCTGTATGTGTTGGTTTTTTCCAGATGTAGCAGCTAGTTGGCGAGAAGCCGCGTTTGTAGATCACTGAGCTGTTGAGTTGTAGGAAGTTGTGATTCATCCACGCCTTAGTCTCCTCCAGACAGGTCAGTGTGGCTGGTGATGGAGATGATGAAAAGGCTGTAGGGGGCGTCGGCTCTGTCCTGATGTAGAGCTGCATGTCATCGGCATAGCAGTGAAATGACATGAATCCATCCATCTGGCACACAGTTTGCAAACCCTCATTGTTTAATATTTGAAGTATTTCCACACAAAGCTGGTGGCAGACAGCGTGTCATGTGTCTCATTAAGATGGGAGAGACAAAGATTATTGTATTAAATGCATTAATGATCAGACATGCTTGACTTTTATATATAACGGTCTGGCGGACCGGTGCGGTGCATTTTCTTTAAGTATATTCAGTTATCAAGCATAATTTACCTACATTTGAGCGATTTTTTCTAACTTTTACAGGTGATGTAGAGATGATGTAGAGGTGAGGTGTTATATCTAGAGAGTGGACCAGCCCTTAGTAAATTTTTTCTGTATGTGGTCCTCAGTAAAAACCTCTGGACTGTAGTTTTTAAAGTAAATACAGTAAAAAAAAAAATCCTGCTCTGAGTAACATGGATCAAAGTTTTGGAGCTTTGTTTTATTAAAATATTCACCAGACAGCCTGGTAAACAAAGCCAACAACTTCATTAACATCACAGTGAACCTTTGTGTTCACACTTGATGGGCCATCAGTGTTTTGTTCTAACAGGTCTCACAGTCTTTGTCTTCATTCACTGTACTTGTGTTTCTTTTGACAAAACAACACTCATTATGTCTTTGTGCAGGTCTGGTCTCTATTCAAATGTGTATCAGCTGCTTGAAAAGGTGACAGATGGTCACATTTTCACCTGACTTCAGGTGATCAGCTTGAATAGGAGGCAGAGAGCTGAAAATGTGTCTCAGTTGGCTCTTCAGCTGCATTAATGACCAGCCTGAACAGATGCCGACACAAAGTCACTGAACAAAAACTCTCTTTAAATCACTGTTGTTGTTAGTTACTACTTTATGTCCTGCTGTTGTGTTATGAAAGAAAGAAAATCAACAAAACAAATATTGCATTTAACTGGAATTTACTGTAAAATTTACAGTCTGTCCACCAGGTGGAGCAGTTTGGAAGCTGAAGTGATTTATTTCACCCGTTGTTTCTGTGATCATAAGACATACTTGATGAGGGAGTCTGGTTCTTTAATGATTATCAGGCGACCATATCATCAGATCATCAACATTATGCTTCAGCTTTTTGTTATTCAAAAGATCTGCATGAAAATTAAAGTAATATGACAGAGAACTGAGTGACATACCATGAGAAAGTGTCGTCTGGGCGGCTGAGTTTATCTGCGTTAGTAACCAGGATAAATTATAATATATATTACGAATACGAAATACTTTATTGATCCCCAAGGGGAAATTCATTGTTGTGGCTATATAAACATAATTCATGGTGCTGTCAGGTTGCTGTTAGACCGTCTTTGTTTACAGTATGTGTAAAAGCAGAGAGCAAACTTTTTCTTAACCTCAGTAAAAATGTTTTCAAAAGCCAAAAAATAAAAGACTGACCCTGAATATGTCATTAGATAAAATTATCTTGTGAATTTTGTAAATTATTACATAGATCTTTTTTTGTAGTTTGAGTTTTGGACGATCTGTATATGAAATGTGTCTGCTGTAAGCAGCTTAACTTCACCTCATTGATCTGCCGCTGTCCATCTGAACAGCTGATAACTGAAAGTTAAAAAGTAAAGCTACCCTGCACTTATAGAAGCTGTTAACTTGAATAATAAATACGACTTTAGAAAATTTACAGGATGTTTTATTAAGTTACAGACAGAAGAAGTCAAAAGTAAATGGCATCAGAACTTCAGCAGGAAAACACACAGTTGTCTCCCTTTCTCCATCACAACACACACACACACACACCACACACCTCACAATCATCACCAAAGCTCTCCTCCTCAGATGAAGACGATTGATCAGGTGAAAATGATGGTTAACTTGATATCTCTCCTTCATCAGATCGTCCGTCCTCTCACGTCCTGAAGCCGTCAGTTTTCTCAAACATTTGTTTCTTTTGACACGACCTGGTGTTTCTTTTTTTCCCCATCTTAATAAATACTAATATAGTTATAGTCTACTGTAAGTACAGACTGGTGCAGTCTTGTAGTGAATAAGATATCTTGAGTGAACAGGTTTCCCAGCTCCCACACTGTCACACAGATCATCAAGCCGAGTGAATTGTATGAACTTTTGATGCAAACATTCAACACGTCACAATCGATGTCTGAACAACCTTATAAAATGACATATTACAATACAATGTTATAAACTAAAAATGCCTTTATCTCTTCAAATAATGAGCAACTTTTCCAAAATGACTGAAGTAATTATTTTCAGGTGTAGTTTTTTTTCCCCAGAATGTTTTCTCATTATTCTGAGAGACTAACCAGTTATTTTGAAACAGGGGAGACCTGGGCTAATTGTAGCATTTAAAGTGTTTATAACATTCATGCGGCAGCAGGTAAAGGTGGAGGTTATTTTAGTAACATCTGCTTATTGCAACCTATGATAATATAAAACCCAGCAACATATTTCGAAAAGGGATTTTGGAAGGACAGGGAAATTTAAACTGTGGGTTTCACATCAGTCTAATAGCAAATTTTTTATCCCCAAGTAGCCTGGTGTGATGGCAGAGTACATGAATAAATAAATTAAGAGGAAAATAACAAGACTACATGAATGAAAAGATGGTTCATTCAGAAATATTCAAGTAATGAAAATACCTGTTAACTTTTTTTCTGCCAGGTATAGGGGGCATCCCAGCATGTGGTGAGCTTTTTGATCAAAAAACAATGCATTTAAAACCACTGAGGGACAAACAAAGAGAACTTGTTCAGACGTGTGTTCTGGACAACAACAATAAACCACAGTCCAATGCAATGTTTCTTGCGATGTTTATTTACACACATGCTCAGCATAGCACAAGTAAAACACACCTCCGTCCACAAGTCATCACAGGTAAGTGTCCATTAAACAATTTCTGTGTCAGTACTATGTTTCCATGCTGCCACACTGACAGTTTGCTTCCCCTCTTTACACACCTGCTGCTCAACACCTGGAGCTTACCTATATTACCTGCATTTGCTGTCATAATGTTCCACCCTTTGTTCAAACCCTAAAAATGCATCTACATAAATATATTCACCTGTATTTTTAGACATGAAACAAAGCAAAAATATTACAGAGAGTCAAGTTGATTATAACTAGACACTATCAGATTAGATGAGACAGGAAGAAACAGTAACGGCTGGACAAAATAGTACAGCCTCTCTACAGTGTGGCTGCTCTGATGGTTTTTTAAATCACCTTCACTGGTAAAAACATCATCACATTGGTGACACCTGTATGTTTTCTGTCTAGTATGAGTATGCTGATGTTTTCTTAGGTATTTTTTGGTGGAAAAAACTTTCTTGCATTGGTCACAGCTGTGTGGTTTTCTCTCCAGTGTGAAGAAGTTGGTGCTGATGTAGTGCACTTGATGTAGAGAAAGTTTTTCCCACATTTCTCACACACCCGTATGGTTTCTCTCCAGTATGACTGCGTAGGTGGACATCTAGGGAATATATCTGTTTGAACACTTTCCCACATTGGTCACAGCTGTGTGGTTTCTCTCCAGTGTGAAGGAGTTGGTGGCTACGTAGTCCAGTTGATCTAGCAAAGGTTTTCCCACATTGTTCACACCAGTATGGGTTCTCTCAAGTATGAGTACGTAGGTGGCCTTCTAGGCTATGTTGCTGTGTGAACACTTTACCACACTGGTGGCAGCAGTATGGTTTCTCTCCAGTGTGAGTGCGTTGATGGATTTTCAGGCAAGCTCGAGTGACAAAAACTCTCTCACACAGATCACAACTGTAAGGTTTCTCTCCGGTGTGAATACGTTGGTGGGTTTTTTAGATAAGCTTGAGATGTGAATGCTTTTCCACATTGTTGACAGCTGAATGGTTTTCTCCCCAGTGTGACTGCGTCGATGGATTTCCAGGTAACCTCCAGTGGCAAAAACCCTCTCGCACAAGTCACAACTGTAAGGTTTCTTTCCAGTGTGAATGCATTGATGGTCTCTAAAGACACCAGAGGTTGCAAAAGCTTGTCCACATTGGTCACAGTTAAATGGTTTCTCTCTAGTATGGACGCATTGATGGATTTTTAGAGAACTTGGTGTTAAGAACACTTTCCCACATTCGTCACAGCTGTTGTGGTTCCTCTTTGCTTCCTCTCCATTTCTATAGTAGAAGACAGGCACACAGAGAAAGAGATCATGAAAAGTGTTTTGTGAATGTGTCATTGTGAAGTCTTTCATTCTATGCTGGGCCTACTTATCATTGTTTAATGAGGCACTGCATTGACTGTGGAAACAAATTTCCTTCTATGATGCCAATAAAAACTCTACCACCAATACATTTGTTTAGCATATTTATAGTTAAGACTGCACAAACTCCTGTCTTCATTGATTGATCTGCCAATTTTCACAGTGATTCAAGTGTTAAGTCAAAACATTGTGAGAAAATTGTGAAAAGAATGACTGACATTAACCTGAAACCCAAAGAAAACAGACCAATACATAAAGACGGTTGGTTCACTATTGTAAAAGTTACAATAATGCAGAAAAATATCACTGACAAGTTGGCACAGTCATTTTTCAAGGGACTAATTATTAGTCTAGTCTCTGATTAATTTTCATCATAAACACTGACCTGAACATCGTGGTACCAGAGGACAAGCCTTTTCTTTGTCCTTTGTGGTCCAAGTTCTGGTTCTCCATTGTCCAGCAGGTCTCAGCTTTGACTGGTGGCCTGTGTTGTCCTGGACCGACTCTGGATTCTGTCCTCAGAGATCTTCACACTGAGATACAAGAGCACACCTGGATCTACTGAAGCCTTTGTGTTCTCTCACTGGCACAGTGTTTCACAGGCTCTTAAAAGCCGGTTGAGATGAACTCAGCTCAAGCCCCCCCCCCCCCCCCCCCCCCCCCCATGCCCCCTGGTTACTGTTGCTAGGTTCATTTTGAAACAATGCCTTGATGCCTTGTTGATTTACAGAACTTCATGTGGCAAAAGCTCTCCCACATTGGTCACAGCTGTGTGGTTTCTCTTCAGTGTGAGTGCATTAATATCTTCTTAAACTCTAAGTCATGAAGATGTCATGCTGAAAATTTTTGTGCATAATGTTTGATTTTTCACAAAGAAGGAAATAATCACATGTGTTACATTTAATGATGAATTCACAAGGAACAAATAATTAACAAGTGGTCATAGAGTTGAAGGACTGTGTCCTTCAATCTCACTGTGCAGACTCTGGGTGTCTGGATGTTGTGGGTGAAGTTATAACACATTTGTAACATTGACATGTTGCTTATGTAATGTAGCAGCCTCCTGTAAAGTGTCCTGATGATACATGTTTCTCTATGACTTGAGACAGACTTTGTGAAATTATTTCTATTGTGTATTAAAGCTTTTGTTATTAACTGTCACTGTGTCTACACGCTGTGCCAACATCTTCTCTGACGATATCACATAATCAATATTTCACAAAGTTTATAAAGTTTCTCCCAATTCAACAACTGCCAGATTTTTTAACAGATGTTGGGAGCTTCCAGTTTGCAGTTTTGCAGTTTCCAGTTTGCATGGCCACAAAGAGGTTTATTTCAGTTACTGTTTAAATGGTGATATTTATCTTGGCAGGTAGGAGACCAACAACTTCATTAACATCACAGTGAACCTTTGTGTTCACACTTGATGGGTCATCAGTGTTTTGACAAAACAACACTCATTGTGTCTTTGTGCAGGTCTGGTCTCTATTCAAATGTGTATCAGCTACTTGAAAAGGTGACAGATGGTCACATTTTCACCTGACTTCAGGTGATCAGCTTGAATAGGAGGCAGAGAGCTGAAAATGTGTCTCAGTTGGCTCTTCAGCTGCATTAATGACCAGCCTGAACAGATGCCGACACAAAGTCACTGAACAAAAACTCTCTTTAGTCACTGTTGTTGTTAGTTACTACTTTATGTCCTGCTGTTGTGTTATGAAAGAAAGAAATCAACAAAACAAATATTGCATTTAACTGGGAGACAATCAATATTAAAAGACTGATCAGATCAGGAGCAAGAAACGCAATCAATATTACTCTTCGGTGTTGGAGACACATTTTGATAGGTCTGTTTCTCTGTAGTGGGAAGACATGGGGACCATTCAAAAAACTTTTTGTTATTCAAAAGTTCTGCATGAAAATTAAAGTTATATGACAGAGGACTGAGCAATATACAATCAGAAAGTGTTTGCAGCACCAAGGTGGATTATTGCTGTTTGACCACCCTGCTAGGCGTGTCTTTGTCCGTGAATGTTCTCATTCGTCCAGGTCATTGTAATTTCAGGAAAAGATTAAATCGAAAGCAACTGAACTTGTTTAAAAGTCTTATTGAAGACGTTTCACTTCTCATCCAAGAAGCTTCATCAGTTCATGCCTGTCAGACTAGTCAGAGCTAGTCTAACTAAATGGTGGGAACCCCAGGTATTTAACCTCTGTGGATGTGTTCAAATTCATGAGTGCTCCAATCAGATTGACAACAGTCGTTTGGAGTCGTTGATCACTGGGTGTGACCCGAAACCAGGTATGAGTGTCAGTCGTTAGAGACAAAGGACTGTGGACCACAGTCGTTAGAGTTACATAAATGTGAAACACTGTTGTTTCTGGAGGTCAAGTTGTTGAATTTCCTGGGCAAAGATGAAATAACAGCATTGTAAATAGGAGAGAGGTTGTGTCTTAGGCCTCCTCCTCTGTTTAGAGTGGGTTTCTCCATTTTGACGTAGATGGCTTCCTTAACTCCTCTCTCAAACCATCTGTCCTCTCTGTCTAGAATGTGGACCTTGTTGTCCTCAAAGGAGTGTGCCTTCTCCTTAAGGTGTAGATAGACAGCTGAGTCTAGACCTGAAGAGTTAGGTCTCTTGTGTTGAGCCATGCGTCTGTTTAGTGGTACCAAACAACCACTAAACAGACGCATGGCTCAACACAGGAGACCTCTCTTTAGTCAGTGCGGTGCCACAGAATCATTTTTTGCCTGAACGAGTAACAACATCTGCAATCCCAAAAGGTATCATTAATATAAATTGTTAACTTTGAAGAAAGAAGTCATACTTATTCTTGTGTTTCTTTTGACAAAACAACACAAGAATAATTATAACTTAATAAATCCAATGACAGATACAGCCTGCTGTAATTACAAGCTTTGTGCAGTCTTGAAATGAATAAGATGTCTTGAGTAAACAATGGCTGTTGCTAAGCAACCTGATGTGGTTCGACTGTAGAGTGCAGCTTGTCCAGCTGTTTGTGCAGAGGGTGAAACTGATCCCTCAGTTCCTCTATTGTCACATCATTAGTGTCACAACGTCCCCTTTCGTTAAAACTGAATGTGTGAATGTGCCATCTGAACAGGTTTTCCAGCCCCCACACTGTCCCACAGATCATCACACTGAATGAACTGTCTGAGAAACAGTGCTGGAGAGTCTCGCATGGACACACTGAAGAAGAATCTGGCAGTGAGTGAGCAGCAGCAGATAGATTGGTTCCTGTAGGGACAGCTCAGGACTAGCAGTCCTCTTCAGTCCCTGTGGTCCAGTCAGAGTGGGTCCAGGCTGGGAGATTGGGTGGGAAAAAACAGGTTACCAAGTTCACCATTAGTTCACTATCACCTCACCTCACTCACCATAATTTTCTCTCTCTCTCTCTTTTTTTTTTTTTTTTTTACGTTTCTCTGTTTTCCCCATTTTTTAATTAATAAAAATGATGCAAAGAATGAAACATCATCACAATTGCCTTCTAATTTAAAATAAAATATAAAATTGAAATAAAAAGGGACAGCAAGAACCCTAAAAATTGTTGTCCTTTTAAGTACTGTATATGTAATGGTTTCAGGTTACCAAGTCAGTTTTTCACTAAGACAGACAGGAGAGTGCTGGAGGCATCTTGGCAGGTCAGACTTTTCCTCCTGTATGACCTGTTGCAGTGATGGATTGTTTTCAGCTCTTTGTTTATATTTTTTCCCAGGTGGATTATTCTTCTCTGTAGGATCATGAGGGCGGAGTTTGTGGGTGTATTTATTGTTTGTGTATCTGGGAAGTCTGTAGCACATTTTTATGCAAATATTTTGGATAACCTGGAGTTTTGTGAGTTGTGCTATTCACTGCATATTCAAACAGTGGTCTGATGTATGACTGATACACCCACACGGCTGTTCCAGGATTTACTCCTCCTTGTTTTCGGCAGAGCACTTTCAGGTGGTTGAGTCTAGTCAGAGCTAGACACAAGCTAGAGACTAGCTCAGACTGGTCTGACAGGCATGAACTGATGAAGCTTTTTGGATGAGAGGTGATATGTCTTCATAAGACATTTAACTAAACTGGTCATTTATATATAAAACCAATATGAATTCATGTCTTTAATAAGCTACCACTAGCTAATCTATTTCAATCAATCTAGCTGATACTTTGCTAACAGTAGCTAACTTTATGTTTCTTTTATAGGAAAGGGGCAAAGTTTCCTACAAAGTTCCTTTAATGAAAACACTTAACTGAAAATCAAGTTTCCAGTTGTTTTGAAATTCAAATGAGGAAACTGAAAAAATGTTTCATTTTGATATTAATTTAACACATACAGTATTATGACAAAATCACCAGGAAATGCTTCATCTTTAGCTCGTGGCCTGAACATATAACACAGCCATAAAATCTCAAACAACAAGTGAAGCTATGCAACGTCAGATCCAAAGTTTATAACATATTGTATCAGCAGTTACAATCAGAATTTACAGATTACTTTTTAAAGGTCGGCTCATCTCAGGGGTGACATTTCTGATCTCAGAGAGGCATAAGAGTGTTTCTTAGAGATAAACAAGTCAGGACTTTGGTTGGAGTTGTACAAAGATACAATCCATTTTTATTCAGTCTTTATCAATGATATGATGGTTACAAGATGCAGGAAAGGTGTAATACAATGAGGCAAAAAAATTAGCAAAAAAAAAAAGAGTCCTGTTTCCATTGTTTGTCCCCGTTTTATACAACTGAAGACACCAAAGACTCACACCATAATCCATATATGTTAAACACATAAAGACCACATTTATCTCCTTGCTGCCTGGTATGATGACGGATTACAAAAGAAAAAAATTAGGTGGAAAAAAAACTAGACTACATGAATTAAAAGATGCATGTATTCAACTGTCTCAACTACTGAAAATACTACTTGACTTTTTTTGTAGAAAGCATGGTATAGGGGGCATGCTAGAATGCTTCGAGGGTAAAACTGCTGTTGTCCCTTTTTAGTTCAGTTTATAAGAACACAGCTATCGGAGGATTGGAAGGAGGCAGGAGGAAACACCTGGGGCTGTCTTTGAAAATTTTTCGATGCAGTGTGAATGTTTTTGTGATCTTTGAGTTCACTAGCCTGAGCAAAATTTTTCCCACATTGGTCACAATAGTACGGTTTCTCTTCAGTGTGGGTGCTTTGATGGTTTTTTAGATCATCTTGGCTGGTAAAAACATCCTCACATTGGTAGCATCTGTATGTTTTCTGTCTAGTGTGAGTACGTTGGTGACTCTTTACAGAACTTCTTGTGGCAAAAGCTTTCCCACATTGGTCACAGCTGTATGGTTTCTCTCCAGTGTGGGTGCGTTGATGTATTTTTAGGTAATTTTTGGTGGTGAAAACTTTCCTACATTGATCACAGCTGTAAAGTTTTCTCTTCTGTGTGAAGAAGTTGGTGTTGATGTAGTGCACTTGTAGAACGGAAAGTTTTCCCACATTTCTCACACCAGTGTGGTTTCTCACCAGTATGAGTACGTAGATGGCTATTTAGGGAACTTTTAGCTGTGAACACTTTCCCACATTGGTGACAGCTGAACGGTTTTCTCTCCAGTGTGAGTGCGTCGATGGAATTGCAAGTAACCTCGAGTAGAAAAAGCTTTGTCACACAGATCACAACTGTAAGGTTTCTCTCCAGTGTGAATGCGTTTGTGGATTATGAAGGGTGCCAACTGCGTGAACGCTGCATCACATTGATCACAGTGGTATGGTTTCTCTCCGGTGTGAATACGTTGATGTACTTTTAAGACGCTAGAGGTTGCAAAAGCTTGTCCACATTGCTCACAGTTGTATGGTTTCTCTCCAGTATGGACGCGTTGATGGATTTTTAGAGAACTTGATGTCGACAACACTTTCCCACATTCGTCACAGCTGTGTGGTTCCTCTTTGCTTCCTCTCCATTTCTATAGTAGAAGACAGGCACACAGAGAAAGAGATCATGAAAAGGTGTTTGTGAATGTGTCATTGTGAATGTCTTTCATTCTATGGTGGGCCTACTTATCATTGTTTAATGAGGCACTGCATTGACTGTGGAAACAAATTTCCTTCTATGATGCCAATAAAAACTCTACCACCAATAAATTTGTTAGTATATTTATAGTCAGGGCTGCAGCAATTCCTGTCTTCATTGATTGATCTGCCAATTTTCACAGTGATTCAAGTGTTAAGTCAAAACATTGTGAGAAAATTGTGAAAAGAATGATTGACATTAACCTGAAACCCAAAGAAAACAGACCAATACATAAAGACGGTTGGTTCACTATTGTAAAAGTAACAATAATGCAGAAAAATATCACTAACAAGTCGGCACAGTCATTTTTCAAGGGACTGATTATTAGTCTAGTCTCTGATTAATTTTCATCATAAACACTGACCTGAACATCGGTGGTACCAGAGGACAAGCCTTTTGTCTGTCCTCGGTGGTCCAAGTTCTGGTTCTCCATTGTCCAGCAGGTCTCAGCTTTGACTGGTGGCCTGTGTTGTCCTGGACCAACTCTGGATTCTGTCCTCAGAGATCTTCACACTGAGATACAAGAGCACACCTGGATCTACTGAAGCCTTTGTGTTCTCTCACTGGCACAGTGTTTCACAGGCTCTTAAAAGCTGGTTGAGATTAACTGAGCTTTGCTGAGCCACGCCCCCCTGGTTACTGTTGCTAGGGTCATTGAAACAATGGCTCTGTGATTTACAGAGCTTCATGTGGCGAAAGCTTTCCCACATTGGTCACAGCTGTGTGGTTTCTCTTCAGTGCGAATGTGTTGATATCTTCTTAAACTCTAAGTCATGAAAATGTCGTGCTGAAACTTTTTGTGCGTAATGTTTGATTTTTACATTTAATGATGAATTCACAAGAAGGAACAAATAATTTAAAAAATGTTGTGTTGGAGAACTTCTGTGTCCTTCAGTCTCACTGTGCAGATGAAGTCATAACACATTTGTGACACTGACATGTTGCTTATGTAATGTAGCAGCCTCCTGTAAAGTGTCCTGATGATACATGTTTCTGTATGACTTGAGACAGACTGTATGAAATTAAGTGTTTCTACTGTGTATTAAAGCTTTTGTTGTTAACTGTCACTGTGTGTTCACGCTGTGCCAACATCTTCTCTGACGATATGTTTTCATAAACTCATATATTCATGTAAGAACAATTGAGGCTCCTCAAGTTTCTTCTTTTGTTCATCAGAGTGAAGATTGACCAGAAGTACAGGTTTTTCTTCATCACATAGTCAACATTTCACAAAGTTCATAAAGTTTCTCCCAATTCAACAACTCATACAACTGCCAGATTTTTTACAGATGTTGGGAGCTTCCAGTCTGCATGACCACAGAGAGGTTTATTTAAATTACTGTTTAAATGGTGAAACTTTTTTTGGGTATTTTCCCTCGATTTTTGTGCTGCGATTTTGGCGTCTTTCTTCAGAGAGGGGCACTTTTTGCCAAAGCCAACTGCTGACGGTAAATCCATCACATGCAGTGTTTCACCCAGTTTTGGATAAAGTATAAATCTTGAAAATTCAAGCTTCACCTAGAATTTCATCTGGGATTCTAAAAGTTGCAGCAAATATAAGTCCAGTGGATTTTATCCATCCAGTGCAGCGCACAGTTTGCACCGTCACTGTTTAATATTTTGAAGTATTTCCACACAAAGCTGGTGGCAGACAGCGTGTCATGTGTCTCTTTCAGATGGTAGAGACAAAAGTTATTGTATTAAGTGCATTAATGATCAGACATGCTTAAATTCATGGCGATTTGTGATCGTTAACCAGTTAATACTCAGTGTACAGAAAACACACACTACCCTGAATGAAAATTAAATCTTCAGAATAATACAGCACATGCTATGATATGGTGATGATATTGTAGACAAAAAGTTATATGTTGTTTATTAATGTAGAGTGTGTTTTAGCAAATTATCCTTTTTATTGTGAGACGTGAAGCAGCAGCAGCAAAAAAAAACAAACAAAAAAACAAAATTAAAAAAAAAAACTCAATAAAATAAATAAATAAAAATCTCATGTAGAGGTGAGGTCAAAGCTTTGGAGCTTTGTTTTATTAAAATATTCACCAGACACAGTCTGGTAAACAAAGCCAACCACTTCATTAACATCACAGTGAACCTTCATGTTCACACTTGATGGGCCGTCAGTGTTTTGTTCTAACAGGTCTCACAGTCTTTGTCCTCATTCACTGTACTTGTGTTTCTTTTGACATTGTGTCTTTGTTCGGGTCTGGTCTCTATTCAAATGTGTATCAGCTGCTTGAAAAGGTGACAGATGTCCACATTTTCACCTGACTTCAGGTGATCAGCTTGAATAGGAGGCAGAGAGCTGAAAATGTGTGTCTCAGTCAGCTCTTCAACAAATGCTCATGAAAACATGATGCAGGACCTTTTGTACATCATGTTTTTTACACAAAGGAAAAATAACTTAGTGTGTCACAGTTTCATTGCTGAGTTTACACTAAGGAATGGATCAATAAATTTGGGGGGGTCTGTAAGCTTGGCTCTCCAAAGCACCCGTTTGGCCAAAAAAAGGAATGAAACATCTGGACCTAAATAATCAGAGACTTGTTTGGATTTGGCATCCACAGGGTCTCATGTTACACCAGCAAAGATTCTGTCACATCTTTATGATGCCGAATGAACTTCCACCGAGTCTTTGCAGCCAATGGCAGGAGGTCTTAAAATGAAGGAAAAATGAAGGTGGGCCCGGTGCATTTTCTATCTTGTGTTCGAGTCAAAACCACTCGTGCTCTAGATCAGCTAAAGCACGCACACGTATCTGCAATCACAAAACGCTTTACATTTATGGTACACAGCGTGTGTGTGTGTGTGTCTGAAATTATTCCCATTAATAAGGAATCAGGAATTATTATGATTATAATCACAAAGCCTAATAAATCTCAAGAGATATGCTCACAGGATGGAATCACAGCTGTCAGATCATCTTCAACAGATTTAAATATAACATCATTTAAAGCCGCTTCAGTGTAAAACATAACCAGTTACATTATTACAGGACATTTATGATTCATTTTTTGTTACACTTTTTGCAAACGTTCATGTAAAATAAACTTTTGGGGGTGTACTACGTCTCTGTACATCAGACACCAGGAGATCTGTCTCCTTTCTTTAAAAAATAATTTCTCTTTGTTCCCACCTCATAAATCTGTTGTCACGCTGCCGCCGCTCACGCTCCTGACACTCCAGCTCCTTAAGGGTGACGAGAGACGACTTTCTGATTGGTTTATGGCGTCCTCTACCTAAATTGGCTTGTGAATTGATTAAGGTACTTGTGCACAGCTGATAGTTGTGTCCTGCTGTGGGACAGGACAGGACAGGACAGGACAGGACAGGACACTCGTTAACTTAGGGAGACTCGTCATCAGAAACATTTAGACAAAATGTTGTGGCACTTTAGACGAAGGCTTTGATAACATTTTAGTTTATTTTTTCATTTGGTGTTTGCACGTTTGTACTCTTGGATAAATTAAGAACGGCGTTAGGTCGACAGTAATGATAAATGAAAAGTAAAAATGTAAAAAATGTAAGTGTTATTCATTTCCACATAAATGTTACTGGAGACGATCAAAAGCGCGACATGCTCGCTGCCTCCTCAGTCATTTATTTAGTCTGTCTGAGACATTCTTCTTGTTTACTGATCAAATTCTTCAGCAGTTTGTTCACAACCATCTGCTGCGTATCTTGACAAGAGTCCCAACACTTCATTACCATCTCAGTGAACCTTTGTGATTCACTTAATGAGCCATCAGTGTTTTGTTCTGAGAGCTCTCAGTGATCCTACAAGCTTTTCTTTACCTTGATCTACTATACTTCTGTTTCTTTTGTATCAGAAGTGGTGAACACATTTTCATTCATCTTTTTTCAGGCTTGAATCGGAGTCAGGGAGCTCAACATGTGTCTCAGTTAAAGACCCGCCCAAACACGCAAACACACAACTCATAAAAGTGAGAAAAATAATCCATGGCCAGGATTTTATTCCACAGGAAACAACAGTCTAATAAAACAGTCTGGGCTGAACTAAACTAGTTCTTTAAATTCTCTAATTCTCTGAAGAAACACTTGTTGCTCATACGAACAAAAGAACAGGTCGTAGCTGAGTCATAGACGGTTTCTTCTCTTAAAAAACAGCAGCATCGTGTCTCTCGGCTGTAAGAATCACCAGAAATGTTGTGTAATTATAGTAATTATATTTTTTGTCAGGCCACATATGGTGTGTTAGACCGTATATATATGATGCAGCATCTACAGACCTGCTGACTCCAGAGTTTATTAAATGTCCAGTTTTTAAAAATGAGTCAAAGCATCTCTTTGTGTTCATCGGTGTTAATTTTGACAAGAATTTTTATTTCATTTTAGTTTTAGTCTCTCACCAAAGACTGGATTTAGTTAAAGTCACATTTTAGTCTTTTAGTTTTGTTTTGTTTTAGTTAAAATCAGTTTTAGTTTTAGTCTCATTTTAGTCTTTTTAAGTAATTTGACAGTTTTGTTAAACTGTAAATGATGTTTGTCATGTTAATAAAAACTGTAAGCAGACCTTTAACTGTGTGTTCAGTCATTTAAACTAAGAATGAACCATGTTACTCTTGTATAATAAAAAATGTCTGTTAGAAAAAGTGCATAATTATGTTCTTCACAAGTTCTTGTTTATTTTCTGTATATTTGAACAAATGACTTAAATCCTGCAAGAATAAAACTTCAATCCTCTGAAGACATCAAAAGATCAGAACAGATTAACTGTTCTGATCATTTTAATTTAGTATTTTCTTACAAGGGCATCAAAACCTCGACAACACATTTTAATTATACGTTCATTTTAATTCAGTGTTTTGTTAAAGGGCATCAAAACTTAACTGTGACTTGACAAGTCACAGCTGCAGGTGAAGATAATCTGCTCATCAGAATTGCTGTCGTTCCCGCTGTGGAGCCAAAGCAGATTTTCCGGCCGGCCAGCGTCATCTTTTTGGTCACGTTTTTACTCGTCAGTTGATAATGAACAGAGATTTCGTTTTTAATTTTTGTTGTCAGAACTTCTTAAATTTACGTTCTCGTCACAAATTAGTCACAGAATAAAGGGTCGTCAACGAAACGTTTTCCTTTAAGTTTTCATTGACAAAATGAACTCTGGTGTCCACTAATGAGAATATTGGGAATTATTTGAACCCAAGCCTCAGTTTCACAGATAAAACAGATAAAATGCTGCCAACTGACAAGATGCAAATTAAACAAAAACTTAACAACTGCATTTAGTGACAAAACCAGATGCAAACAGCTGTTAAAATGAGATTTAGATGGCAATATTTGATTAAATCGGACTTTCACATTTGCCTTCAGAAGTTCTATTCATTCACGATCATGATACACTTTATAAAACCACAACATCTAAACCAAAAGATTTATCCTTCAGTCTGAACTAAATTTCTAATAATAATTAGAAAATGTACACATGTACAGAACCAGAGTCCAGCGAGTACGAGGTTTCATTCTTGACGCTGAGGAACAAATCTGTTTCAGCTCTTTTTGTGGATCATTTTAACAAACCTCGTAACTTTCTTGATCGCAGCTCTGCGGTTTTTCTTCAGTGTGAATTCGTTGGTGCCTCCTCAGGTGACTTGATGAGCAGAAAGCTTTCCCACACCGCTGTCACAGCTAAAATAATAAGTTAAACATGTTAAATATAAATATTTTACATTTCAAATATTTGATTGTGTCTTAAAGTTCCCATAAAGTCAAAATTGAATGCAAATATCTGGCCAGCAATTATATTTAAATCTGAGAGTTTGTCATTTCCTGGAAAATGAAAAAATGTTTTAGACCGTTTTGGACAATAAAAACTCTTTCACACTGCCTTAATTTACTATTTTCTGAAATCTCTTAAAACACAAACAAAAAAATAAATGTTCTCTCCAAAAATAAAAAGTCAAACCAGAAGTGAATCTAATTTTAGTTTGTTTGTGAAATGAAGAGAAACACTTTAGTGAAGCAGCGATTTAAAAAACAGATTTCTCACACTCAGCTGCGGTCATTATTCATGTCCACACACACACACACACACACACACACACACACACACACACACACACGCTCGTGTGACGTCAATGCTGATTGGTTGAAGCAGTTTGGAGTAAAGACGCCCGTTGCCGGGTGACGACCAGCAGGCGTGTGAGAAGTTTTACTGCAGCAGTGAGGTGATGTTTCTGCTCTGTGGATTAAACTGTTTGATTAAAAAAAAACTATAAAACTTCACATAAAATATATTTGTGAGAAGTTTTTAAAGATTTGTGTCCTCAGTACGGACCAATGAGCTCGGAGCTGAGAGCCACAGACAGGAAGTCAGAGAGACACACACGTTCACATGTTGATCTCTTGTGTCATAATCACACTTTTACTTCATCCTGTGTGTTTCTACTCGACCCAGAATGCACCGGGGCACAGCCTGTGATGTCATAACAAGACGCTTGTTGACTTCGAACCCGACTTTTACCTGAAAGAGGAGGAAGTGGAGATGTAATTACCAAAATAAGAGTGGAGAATCATCCTCCTAATGTGCTCACATAAACAAACAGCTGCAGCTCTGAAGCTGAAGTTCCATCTGTATGTTCTAAAAACTACAGTACCCATGAGCCTCAGCAGCTGTTCTGCTCTGGAAACCATTATATCCAGAACAAAATACTGAACCCCTTGAGAACCTGAACACCTCACAGAACCTCGACTAAAACCACAAGAACCCCTGTAACTCTGTGATTCATTTACATTTTGTAAATAAAGTGTTTAATTTTCTGCTCCTTCACGCCGTGACTTTAGGATTTACTCGGACCAATCAGAGCTGGTGATTGTTGGGACAGTGGAAAGACGAACAAAGACGTTTTTTTCTTGAGTTTTATTTAGTTTCTGTAAAAAGTCTGGATGAAGCTGACGATGATACAAAATGATTCTGTTGAGTTTGTTAAGATCAATAAATCAGCTGTTTCTGGTTAAACCAAACGTCTCTTCCTCTTTTACGTCTTCCTCTGACTGTATTGATCCTTTCCATCATGTTGCTGCGTTTCTCTGTCACTCCTCTCTGCTTCCATTAGAGATGTTCCCTGCTGATTAAACACAGATTTTAATTTAGACTAGTCGACCACTCCAGCAGTCAGTAAACAGTCAGTAAACAGTCAGTAAACAGTTCAAACTGAGCAGAAGTTATGAATTGATCACATTAAACTCACTGTGTGTATTAAGATCATGTGAAGCCGTTAATCACAGTCGATAATCACTGAATCAAATGTTAAATGTTGAAAAGTGAGACACTTTGTGCTGCACAAGAAAACATGACAACAAGTCAGTCAAAGCTTCACCTGTTCAGACTGAAAGAGGATCACAGAGTCTGCAGGTAAACACATTCTGACACCTGACACACCTGGTGTGGTGTGAATACTTCTGATGTTTAACAGGTCATGTAGTGGACTGATCGGCTCATCCTGAGCCCCCATCACAGTCAGTTTTGTGGTTTTCGAGGTCAGGGTTTCTGTTGTTGTTTCCTGTTCACTTCCTGGTAACTGCAGCTGGTAAAAACAACACTTAGCTCAGTTTGCAGCAGTGGTGGAAAGAAAACTGGAAATCTGTACTCAAGGACTAGTGTTAGAAATATTCTTCAGTAAAAGTACAAAGTATTTGTCTCAAAAACTACTCAGAGTATTAGTTACTTTAACTGTCACCTCTCCAAACGAGGGTTGGAAATTTTGTGCCATTTCCTGATCAATAGTTGAAAACGCTCTATAACTGATTAATCATTAATAATTTATAAGACACAAAACACTTTTTACCTTCATTTTCTTCCTTACTCAAGAAACGACTCCACTAGACAAAATGATTTCAAATGAGCTTCAATTACTGCCATGACTATTGATTAAATATCAATTAATACATTTCTAATTGGTTAAATTCTTAATGGCAATTAATCAATTAATGATTAATCGTTAACATCCTCACTCCAGATGTGTGCTGCTGCAGCATTTTTGTTTTGTTTTCCTTTGGCATGTCTTTGTTTTCATTGGTCCGTTTGTGATCAGATCAGCTGATTGGCTACAGAAATGCAGATCAAAGGTTTGGATATTAATTCAAATTGTACTCAGTACTCAGCTATGATTTTGAAAGTAAATTACATGAAAGTAGATTACATGGTGAAATTAATACTTAAGTACAAGTAAAAGTACAGACCTGAAAATCTATTCATTACCTGGAAAAACTACTAAATTACAGTAATTTGAGTATTTGTAATTAGTTACTTCCACCCCTGGTTTGCAGAAACAGTCACCAGTGATTTATGTCTTCCATGATTATTATTTCCAAGCATCTGAAAACTTTCAATGAGAAAAAAAAGGTGAATAATGTTTGGCGCTCTTCTTCAACATGAGGTGTTCAGGGTACTCCTGTAAAAACACGAGGTACCCAGGATGCATCAGGAGTCCTGCCTACAGAAAACATCAATAGATGATCAATCGATTAAAGATGCCTGTGGCTGCTGAACCAGTGAACATCAGTCTGACTGCTGAGGCCTGTTTGCAGCTCTGTACTGGTTTTGTGTGTTCAGCTCCGGCCGGCGTTTTTGTCTCATGGTGGTTTACGTTTGGCTGAAGAACGCTCCGCCTGTGTGATCGACTTATTTTAGAAATTCAGATTTTTAATTTTCAGATACAGTCTGGAAACACAAATATATTTTTATACTCTTTTCTTTCTTTTTTTTTCCAGACCTGGAAATGACTGTTCTGGTTTAACCTGGTTTGTGAGGATGTGTGTGTGTGTGTGTGTGTGTGGCAAGACTGCTGGTGTCAAAGAATGTGCGTCACAACACACACACACACACACACACACACACACACACACACACAGAGAAGGATAATAACCTGTGTTTTTGTGATCAGTGACCTCATTCTCTCTAATGAGGTGATTGATGAGCCATTCTTCCTGTGTGTGTGTGTGTGTGTGTGTGTGTGTGTGTGCGTTTTATATGCATGGTTGATGACGTCAGAGGCTGAATGGGGGGCGAGGAATTGTCTGACGGGGACAAAGACGACAGGGGGTCATTAAACACACACACACACACAACACACACACACACACACACACACACCTATCCTTCAGACTATGTGAACCTTTTTAGCCCCGCCCCGTTCCACAGGAAATAGTTGGTAACGACGACCCGGTCGCTGCGGTGACAGTTTTACGAGGGGGCGGGATGACCGAGGTCAGAGGTCGCGAAGGTCTGAGACGGAGAGAGAGAGACAGAGAGAGAGAGACAGAGAGACAGAGAGAGAGAGACATGCATCCAAAATGAAGTTCACAGAACTCAGCGTCTGATTGGCTGACGTGAAACTCTGGTGTCACAGAAACACCTGAAGTTTCAGACTGAAGGTATAAAATATTTTCCACAGTTACAGAGGTCCCTGAAGCCTCTCGGCTCGTCTCTTCACGCGTTCACAGCGGTCACCGTCAGAAACACAGCACATGGGCGTACCGGTTACCATGGTTACACGACACTCAGCATTCTGTCATTTTCCCCAGATGACGCTCTTAGCTAACACATTTGGTTAGCTTGTGTTAGCTAGCTTCTTGACAGCTGATAACAAAGAAAGACAATAAGAAGAACGCGTTCTCCTCGAAAGAACGCAGACAGAACGAGAACATCATCCACAGTAAGTTTAACTGCAGAAGATGTGAAGCGTTTGTGTCGGCTGACAAGCTGCAGAGCTGCTGGTGCTAACGTAAAATCTCTAACATGTCTCCATCTTCTTCAATCAACATAAATTCAGTCACAGTCTGATGTTCCACAGATGATTTCAGTTTGTCTCCGAGAACGTCACCACAGAGTTTCTATCAACACATGAAGGAATAAAATCAGAAGCTCAGAGAAAATGTGTTTTTCCTTAAATCACCTGAAGGAAATCTGCTTCACGATACTGGAGACGACTGTTAACAGCAAATTCACATAAACCTCAGAGTGAAGAAAACGTCCCGAGAAAAACACAAAAATAATTTTTTAAAAATAGCTGAGACAACTTAAAATTTCAAGGCAACGCGCTGCAGTAGCTTTTTGAGTTTTGAACCCAACTCAAACTCTTTTGAGATTAACTTTTTTTTAAATTGTTGACCTATAATCTGTAGTTGAGATTATTTACTTTTCTTGTTTAGATAAACTTGAATCTTTGAGTTTTAGAAATTTAAAAAAATCAATAATTGGTCACAGTGAAACTGTCAAACTGACTTCTTTTTAGTGCCTGAAAAATTAAATAGTTTTAATTGAAAATATTAAAATTGTAACATTTACTTTCACTTCAGTTTTCTTTAAATATAATATTTGATTTTTCAAAAAAATTTCAAAAGTTTTAAGTTTATTCGTACAGAAAAAAGGAAATTATCTCAACAAAAAGATCTGTCAAAGAATGTACATTTTGCAGTGAACTGGTTTTATTTATTGTACAACAGATCAACTCTTCACCTTCAGCATCATATTTCACAATAAAATAATAAAAAATATTCACATTCTGCTGTTATGTTGACTTAAAAACAACCTTTGATTCAATCTGACATGAGCTTCTGCTGCGATCAACAAGGCGGTGACGGAGGAATAAAACCAACACGTCATCACTTCCTGTACGACCAAAACCTGCCCGAGCCAATCACAGCACAGATTAAGGCGCCTCATTTCAGCGACACACACACCTGAGCTGTCAGCTGACGTTACATCACCAAACCGCTCGTTAACATCATGTCAACACTCGGACGCCCTTCTGTTAGCTGGTTAACTTCTGTGAAAGTGGTTAAAATACTGATTTAAACCGTCTGAAGTCTGTTTGTGTTTCACTCCAACATCAGAACTTCCTGCTGCAGCGCCGGGCATCACATGACCAGACACAGAGGTCATGTGACGATCTGGAGGAGCAACAACAGCAGCAACCTTCATCTTCTGCACCAGTTCTCTCAGACTGAGGATCTGACAGGAAACTATCCAGTAATCAGACATGAGAAGTAACTAAGTTACTGTACTGAAGTAGTTTCTTTTTCTCTCAACATCTGAACACAAACATCTGGACTTTCTTCTCCTCACATCTTCGATCAGACTCTTCAGTTTTAATTCATCTGAGGAGAAAAATTCATGATTTTATTCTACATGTCAACACAGAGCACAAAGAAAATATGATTATTTATTTATAAATCAGTGATATTCACACACAACTGACACAATGAGAAGAAAACAACTAAACAAAATGTTTACTTTTATCCTCTGAGGACATTTCAGAGCCTGAAGTAATCAGTTTGAATCAGTACTTTTACTTTTACTCGAGTATCTGTACTCGTCCTGCAGTAAAGACTGAGAGGACGTCTTCTTGTACCTTCTCAGGACCTCGTAACCCTTCAGGGGTCTCAGGCTCCTCCTTGTGATTAAAAAGTGATTTTTTATTATCTATGAACAGGTTATTGTTTTTTTTCATTAACCTTTACGTCTGATTGGTTGATATTTCCGTCTCTTTTTTTCCTCCATGTTTCAGTGTTTTCACAAACTGTTCTTCTATCTTTGTCTCGTCCTTTCACTCTGTGTGTGTGTGTGTGTGGTGCGTGTGTGTGTGTATGTGTGTGTGTGTGTGTGTGACCCGTCGTCGGGGTAACAGCAGTAAGAATGTGTGACATCACAGCTCTGAGTCGAATTTAAGTCTGCGTCTGTCGTCTGCATGTAGATCATCGACCCGTCCTGACCCTGAGACAGGACAGACGCCACAAACTTCATAAAAAAACAACAACATGAGAACGTTTTAGTCTTTTCAACGACATCGTCTGACACCAATAATCTTTTTTCATTGATTTTTGACTTCAGAGCAGTTTGAATCACTGATCAACGACCAGCAGAATCTTCTGCAGCTTGTTGGAGTTTTTGTTAAATTTGTATTTTTGTTGGAATATTTTCTCTTCATCCGTCTGTCAGTAAGTTTCTGCTGCTTTAATATTTCATATTATTTGTTTTATTTGCTTCCAGTAGCATCATTAGTAACTGATAAAAGTTGTGTGGGTGAAAGTTTTTGAAGGGACAGAAAAAAGTTTGGCATGAGTTGAATCTGATCCAGTATAAACGGAGGGGCCGGGCCCCCTCTGAAGGGCCTTTTAGGTGGACGATGGCAGAGGACAGACTTCTGATACTCGGAGTTTCTCTCAAAACAAACACGAGCAAATCATGAAAAACTGGACTGAAATCTAAAGTTCATCTCTGAGACTGAGTCGTGTTTTAACTCTGAACTTGACCTGAAACTTCAAGTTTTCACGTTCTTTAAAATCACTTTACACGTGTGAGTCCAGTGAATAACGTCCAGGTAGAAACATGTCGTTTCACTTAGAGACCGATGTGATGTCACAGTGACACTGACCTTTGACCTTCATCACCTCATCGTTTTTTATTCCATCAGACATTCGTGTGAAGTTTTGTCTTGATGACTTAAAGTCAAACTGATGTTTTGTGATGTCACAGTGACCTTTGACCTGCACATTCTGATGTCACTGTTGATCACATGATCTGATCTTTAATGATTCTTCTACCTGACTGGAAACATGAACGGCAGGGGTGGAAGTAATCTACTACAAATACTCAAATTACTGTAATCGAGTAGTTTTTTGGGGTACTTGTACTTTTATGAGTAGATTTTCAGGTCTGTACTTTTACTTGTACTTAAGTATTCATACACCATGTAATCTACTTAGTTACTTTTAAATCATAGTTTGAGTACAATTTCAATTGATATCCAAACCTTTGATCTGCATTTTTGTAGCCAATCAGCTGATCTGATGAAAACCAGGAAAAAAATGATGTTAATGATTGATCTTTAATTAATTTTAAATCTAAATAAATTTAAATTTAACCAGTTAAAAATGTTTTCATGGATTTTTAATCATTAATCGTGACAGTAATGCACCTCATCTCATTTTCTAATTTTCTGCTGTAATCTGTAATCAGATTACTCACATGAGACAGAGGGACAGCTCACGGCTGCTGACGGGATCTGGACAAATAAAAACATTTAAAAAAAGATGAAACCAGTGAACAGAGAGTATATTCTAGAAGAAAGTTTATCTTAAAGTATTTAACATAAATCACAAACATTTTGTTTTATTTCTGTTCAATGTTTCAGCTGAGAAAATATATCAGATCTAAAACTTTAATTAGATTAAAACAGTGAATAATGTGATTATATAAACTGTTTTCATTTTAATAAGGAGCTGCAGCTTAAATATAATTAGAATAATTTTGTACTCCTGACACTATTCATCAGTTTAAAGGTGAAAAATAATTTACTTTTATTGTCTTTTAACTTGTGAAACCTTTATTGTATTTTCAGCAACAAGATTTTGCAAAAAATATTGATGTTAAAACTTTAATATCAGACACTTTATAAAAATCAACAACAGTTTAAATGTTCACTATATTCAGAAGAGATTAATATACTTTATATATATAATATACACTGTGAACTAAAAAGGCTCTTTTGAGAGAAACATAAATATTCAATATAAAACAAATTTTAATATATTTGGATCCCTAATAAAACTAAATCTTTCATTAATATGCATATCAGAGACACGTGCATTAAAAATCCAGTTAAATACTGTTGTTATTGTAACATTGTGAATATTATTGATATAATAACTCAGATGAGCGTCTTTGATCCTGTTATAAACTGTTTATGAAGGTTTTATGGAAACTGATGATTAGAAATGTTTGATAAATATATGGATTTATGATCAATATTGTGATATGAGACTGAATATGATGAAATATACTGGATATGATTAATACTGTTCCTTTTTTTTAAGGCGTCATCACAGTGATGTCACTTCCTGGAGTCAGCAGACTGTTGTTGTTCTGTCTTTAACCACTTAATCTCATCACATTATTGATTATTGATCAAACATCTCAGCGTATTAATGTTTTTAATAAAGCACCAACAGTCGTCTTTACAGCAGAAATTAAAGCTAAATTTACTTTAAGTGTTTTTCTATCATATCTCTGATGTTTTTGCATTAATATTCCTGCTGCATTCATGTGTAACAATATGAATATATGAATATATAAACTTTATGTGTTTGGTATAAATGTTAATGTAGGATTTCGTTATATTATGGATCCAAATATATTAAACCAGTGGTTCCCAAACTGGGGGGCGGGCCCCCCTGGGGGGGCCCAGAGCCACTGCAAGGGGGGCGCAAAAGACCAGGAGAAAAAAAGAGTGAAACAAAGCTGAATGAATATGATCTATGTCGGGGGAATAAACAAATGAGTTTGCTGTTTCTATCCAACTGACCTTTATTTTGCTAAAATTTAAACTTTTGAATTCTTTTTTTTTTTATCAGTTCCGTCTCCAATTATGGTTTACAGTTGATTGAAAATTTTGTGTGTGGGGGGCTTGAACTTTTGTTGGCTTCCGAAAGGGGGGCATAGTGGAAAAAGTTTGGGAATCACTGTATTAAACTATGTAATCTTTTTATATTTAACATTAATGTTGCATCAATCACAATAAATCAGAGCCAGGAGACATTTCATTCATTTATTAAAGTATATTAAACTGTTAAAAAATAAAATATCTGAAGCAAAAATGATCATTTGCACCAACTGTGAATCATAAAACAATCCAGCTGATTTTATCAGTGGTTTGTAGAGATTTGTGATTTCTGATCCTGTCCACAGCTTCTTCCTGCTATTTATCTCATAACTGTGACTTTTTACTGCATAGTTTTGATATTTTATCTCATAATTATGTTTTTTTAATCTGAGAAATATGTTTTATCTAATAATTTAGACTTTTCATCTTATAATTATGACTTTTTATTTGATCATTTTTAATCTTTTTAATCTCATTAACGTGACTTTTAACGTCATATTTCAACTTTCTGTACCACGATTATGACTTTCTGACTCATAATTTCAACTTTAATCTTTTAATTATGACTTTTTATCTTGAAATTTTAACTTTTTGTCCCTTCTTTGTTGTAAAATTGTCTCCATAAACACCATAAACATCTGCTGAGAAGGATCATGTAACGTGCTGGAAAGTTAACCTTTAATCTCAGCTGCAGTTTGTGACAGCAGCTCCACCCAGCCAATCAGGACACAGCATAATCTGTTGCCATGGTGACGTGTCATTTATTGAATCTAATTTATTTTTTTGTTGTTTTTTTTTCTGTTTTTTTGCCCCTTCAAACAAAGATGGCTGCTTCATCTTCCTCTTCATCTTTCGTTCCTCTCCCTCCTCCTCTTCCTCACCGTCGCCGTGGAGTCGAGACCTTCACCTCGCCGAGACGACGCACAGGTCTGTGGAGACCATCATCATCGTCATCATCATCAGCAGCAGCCATCATCTTGATTTTTGTTTTTGCTTCACTGTTTTCATCATCTTCATCTTCATCATCATCATCATCATCAGCAGCAGCAGCAGCAAGCAGCAGCACCTTCTTCACCTCCTGATCCGCCTCATTTTTCTCATCATCTTCATCTTTTCTCCTCATCTTCATCATCCTTATCTGCCCTGTCATCATCTGGAACTCTTTTTCTTTTTCCAGTTACACTTTTTGTCTTCATCTCATCTTCGTCCTTCGTCTTCATCATCTTCATGTTCTTCTTCATGTAATCAGGTTAAAATCTGAACGTTAGTGTCGACCTGTGAAACCGTAAATGTTCAGTAAGTTTAATGTCGAGACGTAAAGTTTGTGTTGTTTCTGATGTCTGAAGTATTTTGTGTAAAAATGTTGATGAATCATCACAAACTGAAACTTTTCTTTGTAAACAATAATAAAATGATGAATTATATAAATTAACAGACAAATAAAACCTTCTGTCTCTTCAGGTCTTACACTCTCTGTTCGGCTCCCGTCTCTCCTCCCTCATCTTGGCCCCGCCTACCTCTGGTGACATCACAGAGGGCTCAGCTGGCCCGCCCTGACCCCTCCTCTTCTCCTCCTCCTCCTCATCTCCCTCCGGGGATTGGCTGCAAGCCGTGGTGCTGCTGTGAGGGGATTGGCCGGCAGGCAGGAGGCGGTCCCCCGGTTCTTCCTGGACTTCCTCCAGCGACAGTCCAAGATGAGGAGGCGGAGCCGCAAGTCGATGGTCGGAGGAGGGAGAGGATGCTTCGGGATGAAGATGGACCGCATCGGCTCCATCAGCGGGCTGGGCTGTTAGAGACGCAGCAGACGTTACCGTGGCGGCGCCGTCCTTCAGACTGTTAGCATGATGACCGTCTGTGATGACAGACTTTTTTTTTTGGAACGTTGTGATGTCACAGCAGGTGACCCCGAGCTGACCCTGCATGACCTCTGACCTCCATCGGTCAGGGACTCCATGCTGGAACGTTACAGGCGTTAGAGTGACGTAGACACAGGTAGACACGTCCTACTGATGACCTCTGACCCCCGGCTACAACACAGCCAGCAGACCACTGTGTGTGTGTGTGTGTGTGTGTGTGTGTGTGTGTTTGGACCAACTGCAGTCTGACTGCAGGAAGAAATAAAAAGAGAGAGAAACTCCACTCGACTCGTGTTGTTTTATTTTCTCATTAATCCTCATTTTTCAAATTAAAACCGAATCAGAAGACTCAGACAGACGTCGTCTCGCTCTGAGGACAGGAGGACAGGACGAGTTAAATAAAAAGACAAAATAAAAGTGAAAAAGTTCAGGATCTGAAATGTCCTCAGAGTATAAAATTAAAAAAGTTGTCCTCTGAAAGACATTTCTACTGACTATTTCTGTCCAAAGACAACTGAACCTCAGCTTGTCCCTGCCTCAGAGTCTCTGTCTCTGTCTGTCTCACATTCTGACATATTTTATCTTCTTTCTGTTGTTACATCTTGTTGTTTTTATCTTGTTACGTCTTGTTATGTCGTTACACTGAACTTGTTTTGTTTTCTGAAGGGGCCAGGCCAGAAAAAAAGTTTGGGAATTGCTCCATTCACATAACATCATGTTATTTCCCACGTGTGTAACTGAGGGCAGAAATCACGCGTGATTACAGGTGCTTGTGCAAATTAGATTTTTTGATTTGACTTTTATTTGTTTGCATATATGCAAAGATACAAATAAATATATGCATAAAGAACATAAATATGATGGAGACGTTGAAGAAACCCTTCAAGGAACACAAACTTTTTCCTCTAACGTCACACTGCTCAAATATCGTCCTGTTGTGTTCAAGGTGTATAAACTTAGAGAATCTGACTAATTTCTTATTTCACTGCTTCCTGATTCATCAGCAAGAGACATGGATCGAAAAAAAATCGGGAGGGACATCGGGACATATTTCAAGATTAAATTATAGGCTGCTGCGCAGCAATGGTCGGGGCCGGGCAATTTTAGGCAAAATTAGGCAATTCTGAGCAACAAGCAGAGTGTAGGAAGATGAAAAAAAAGGTGGCATTCTAATGTGCATTTTACATCAGTTGAGGCTTGAACTCACAATTTCTGGCACAAGAGACTCTGCATATTGACTGATAGCTAAGCCAAATAAACAGGGAAAAGAGACAAGGGATAACAGGGAAACATGTTGATAAAGAGTATTTGTCTCTTCCCAAAACTCCCTGAATCATAATTATTTTAACCTTAGTAGTCTCTAATCCACATAGCATGATTCCTGAACATAAGGCTTTCACATTTGAAAGTCCATCCTGCCTTAGCTGAGGTTCGAACTCACGACTTCTGACACTGAAGTCCGTCTTTTATCTCACTGAGCTAATTGGCAAGTGACAGTTCATGTGTGGCTTCACAAATTGACTAAGCCAAGGATCAGGTGCCAGGCAGCCAGCCATCCATGCCATGGAAAAGCACATTTCAAAGTGAAAGTTCCAAATCTGTAGCACATATGGTTGATTTGTTGTGAATTTTCAAAGTTTTGAAATTTAGAGGTTTGCTGTAGCGCCACCATCAGGACTATTGTCTTGTGTTTCCAGTTGAGGACATCTGGCATGGGACTGGACCTTTGTGAAAAGTTTGGGTAGATTTCTCATATGGAAATGTTGTACAAGCTGAGGCTTGAACTCACAACCTTCAACACCAAGAACCATCCTCTATCTCACTGAGCTAATTGGCAAATGGAAACACCACTTGTAGCTTCACAAATTGACTAAGCCAGTCACCTGTGTGCAAGACAGCAGCTGTTAGCATGTAAAGGCAGATTTCAAATGGCTGTCAAAAATTCAGTTATTGAGACGAAAATCCCAAAATACACAAATTGCATCTAGACAGCATGGAGATGTTGGTCATTAGTTTTTAACAATGATTTATTGGCTCCAAAAGTGAAAAACTGATGTTTAAAAATGACATTTTTGCATTGACTCCAATTGTTGGCATGAGAGTGAAATTCAAAATGCTGTAAAAAATTCAGTTTTTGAGATAAAATTCTGATATTTTCCAAACATCATCTACCATGACTCCAAAATTTTGTCATTTTTTTTCATGAACATTGAAAATGTATTTAGCAAGAATTGCAAGTATATGTTTATAATACCGTTTACAGTCAAACATTTTGATGCACTGTAGGCTCAATTTTTGATAAATCAAAAATCTGTGTGGATGGTTTGTGTAGGACAGTCTGAAGATGCTCTGTAGCAAGTTTAGTGTCAATTGAGCAAAAATTGTGGAGGAGATAGGTTTAATAAGTTTTACAGTTTTTGAAAAAAAAACAGAGTGATGGACTTCATAATTTGCAATAGGTTTTAAATGTACAAAAGTTTCTTCAGTATTGGGGCTACATTGTGGTGAAAGTTGTAAATCTGTAGCACATATGGTTGATTTGTTATGAATTTTCAAAATTTTGAACTTTAGAGGCTTGCTGTAGCGCCACCATCAGGACTATTGGCCTGTTTTTGCAGCTGAGGCAATCTGACATGGACTGGACCTTTGTGCAAAGTTTGGTCATTTTTCGTGCATGGGAAGTAGGATTTCCTCAGAAGAAGAAAGAAGAAAGAAAGAAAGAAAGAAAGAAAGAAAGAAAGAAAGAAGAACATGCAGGATTACAATAGGGTCCTGGCAGCTTAGGCTGCCCGGCCCCTAACTAGCCTATATATTTGATAACCTATTTACTATATGAGACAACAGCTGAAAATCACACAGTTATTTTGTTCTAAAACTAACATAGCGCTAACCCTGTTAGCTGCTTTGCTTACATATTGTTGAGTCTTGAGTTGAGAGGAAAAAGCCAAAAACACTGCCGATGCTCTTTCAATGAATTTATTACACAGGCATCAAAAACAACTGTCTGCAGTACAGTGGGGAATCTGCCATCCAATAATGACAACAGCTATGAAGAGGAACCCCCCTGGATACAAAAATAAAAAAGGTCTTGCTGAAGTCACCAAGATCCCGCTTTCTGGACATCGGTCTAAGGTTTTTAAAGCATTTGTGAACATCCAATGAAAATACGTAAAGATCAGGCGAGCCATACACTCATCCTATCTTCTCTGTCCATATACCCCCATTAAGCCCTTTAAAGGAGACAAAATGTATAGTGTTTAGGTTATCTCTGCTGAAGTTTACATTAACCTGGGTCCATACGGAGAGCTATGTCTCCATGATAGCCCTAAATAGAAATGCAAGCCTCTCGGGCCCCATAAGACAGATGAATGCTGCCTTACTAGGGAAAGTTATGTATGATTACATGATCTACTGTATAATATTGTTGTGTAACCTACACGTGAACCCAACAATCTTACTGAAAATACGACGGAAAATATACTACAATATGCAGACATGAGACAGAAAGACTGTTAAAATAAATAAAAACTATAAATAACAGAAAAACATTTAACTTACACATGTGAAAATAAATTAAAAATGCATCACATTTTGTGATGTGTCTTCACATTTTTATATGTATTTATATGTACTATCAATCTGCCAGAGACAAATGAAAATCAGCCTGTATGTGTAAATCAGGCACATTTACTTGATTAAACTTGATCATAATTAATGTGCACTGTCCCTTCTTAAATAAAATAAACATAAACATTAATGTTTCTCCACATTTATTTATCACTTTATTTGTTTCTCAGTATATTTTCACTGACTTATTTATTCTTTTATGATTGATTGTTCTTTATAGTTTCACTTTATAATATAGATGTGTTATATTTTGGTCACTGAAGTCATAAATCTGACTTTTTTAAATTTTTAACAGAAGTTTGTAAATAGTTATAAAATAACCTGATGCTTTTTGACAGTGATATTATATTTTTGGATGAATTTGAAGGTTTTATCCGCGGTTAGCATTACTGTCTTTAAGCTAGCTGTTGTTCCCGCCACTAGAGGACAGCAGGGAGACATTTTGAATCTGTCCCCCGTCACGTGACCAGGGTCAGTGGCTTCAGCGTTAGCTCGGTGGGCTAGCAGCTAGCTCACAGTTAGCATTTCATTCCAACAACACGGAAACAGAGACTGTCCTCCTGGGACGTTTTACCCGGTACCGTCTCCTCCTCCTCCTCCTCCCGGTGGCTCCCGGCTCTCCGTCCTCCCGGTACAGACCCAGGCCCGCCCGTTAGAGCTGAAACATGTCGGCGGTGCAGCGGATGAAGGTGGCGAACGAGCGGCACAGCAAGACCATCACACAGCGGGGACACGTCCAGAAGACATCGGTACTGACAGCCAGGCTAGCGGCTAACGGCTAACGGCTAACGGCTAACACTCAGTGTCTGAATGTAGCGTCAGTGGCTGTGATAGAACAGACACGTGTTGTTTAAAACACTGAATATTTCTGCTGTAGTTTGGTGTCTCTGGTTTAAATGTGAACAAGTCGATGAAGCAGCCACGCTGTGTGGATGTTAATGCTAACGTTAGCATTAGCATTAACATCCACACTAGTGAGCCGTGTCCTCTCATCACAGTCTGAAATTATGAAGCCAGCAGCGTGTTTTAATATGATTATTGATCACCGATGAACGACAAATAATCGATTTTGGCCTGTGGCGTCTATTGATCAGCTAACACCCGTCTGGACATTAAAATGAGCCAAACTCCTTTCATGAATCTGCCACATTTATGTGATTCCGCGTGTCCACAGAGATTTACGTGATCAGTCTTTAACACAACACCTTTAAATGACTGTCTCACACACGGTCTTTAATTCGGCTCACACTCAGTGTCCCCGGTCAGTACTTGTTCGGCCACATTTTTAACCTTTTTAACCCGCTCTGTCCCATCCTGTCCGGTGTAAACACTGCAGTGGGCGGAGCGAACAAATCACATCCAAACGGTTTGTGTGTTTAAATAAGTCGTGATTTGATCATCACACACAGGACGAATTTAAGAAGAGCTTCAGTCAGTCTGGATAAACATCACGTCTTGTAGTTTATGTGACATTTACTTTAACAAACACAGCGCGCAGCATTAAATATATAGATTTGTGAATGGAGTTTTGTGATTAGCAGGGTGCTGCCATATGTAACAGCAGAGTGAGAGCTCAGAAACCATCCACTGCTCTGACAGGAGGGTGTTTTTAGTAAAGTTAACATCATCATGTCAGAGACACAGTGTGGGAACTTTAACTCTTCAATACACGAGCTATACAAACTCCTCTAACACTCATCATGTTGTTTCATACAAAGCTGAGTGTTTCTTTACTTTATCTTTTGACCTACATTGATTACATTCTATGATACTCTATTTTATACTCTTATTTTCTTTTTTCTTGTCTTACTTTATAATCACAAACAGTTCTTGTATATCTGCAGAGTTTACACTTATACAAGAGTGATTCAAAGAAAAAATAAATATATAATAGTAAAATATATTATTTTAAAGAATTAGTTTAGCAGAGATTTATACAATAATACATTTAATGTTTGTAATACACATGCCAGTGATAACTGATATAATGATTTGTTGTAATCAAAAACCAGATGAAATCAATACCTGGAATATAAAATTATGAAATATATTATTCAGTAAAGAAAACACTTTGTCTGGGTTGCACCAACAGTTCACATCACTAAACTGAGGTTAGTTTTTTAATTCTGCAACAGAGCTTTGCTTAATTCTGAATTTGGTTTGACTTATTTTAAACCTGGTTTTGTTAAACTCTGATCAGAACTAATATCAGATTAAATGAAGTTTTGTTGGTGTGACTCAGTGTGAGTTTATCAAACCACAGGGAGTAAAATGTAGGTCATATTTGACCCATGTTGTGTATTAGCGGGGCAGTGATGAAGGCTGTGACTATCAGTTATTGTCTTAATTTAACTGATGAGGTGTTTGGTCCATAAAATGTGAGAAAATGTCTCAAGTCCAAGATGATGTCCTCGAATGTCTTGTTTTGTCCATAAGTCAAAGATTTTCAGTTTTACTGTCAGAGAGGAAAGAAACATTTAAGAAGCTGAAATCAGAGACTTTTAATAAATTTTTCTCAAAAAATGACTTGAAGGGATTAATTGATTGATTAATCCTGTCACAGTCTTGTGAGATGAAAAATGAATAAATCTATTGATCATTTTCTCCATCGATCGATCAGTTGTTTGGTCCATAAAATGTGTGTCTGTAAACAGGTCGTAGCTGTTTTCTGTCACGTTGTGGTGAGTTTGTCGTCGTGCTGCTAACAGAGTGACACCGAGCTGCTGATGAACGGCAGCAGCAGAGTGTCAGTGAACGCCTCATCGTGGTCCGGCTCTGATCACATGTTTCTGTCCTGGTTACCACAGAGTTAAAAAACTGTTTACTGTCCGCTGCGTGTTTGTTTAATCTCATGTATGACTTTACATATCTCTGAATATTTCCAGGACAGACACAGTGTCCTGTGTCTGTCCCATGTCTGTCTTTATTTACCCAGAATGCTCAGTCTTGTCTTTGTGCTGCTGGTTTCAGCGGCCTGTAAACGAGGAGAAGTCTCCGGTGGGGCCGTGGCTGCTCGCTCTGTTCGTCTTCGTGGTTTGTGGATCAGGTGAGTGTTTAAAGGACAAATCTGGAATATATTTACTGGAATAAATCATTAAATGTTCCATGTCGTCGTCGTAGTGAGCAGACATTTTATTATTTAAAGTGTCTCAGAGTCTCTTCATGTTCATCTAAACACATTTTTTAAACCATAATTCTTATTGATCTTTGATTTAGAAGAACTACAGAGCCGACATGTTCTGGTTCAGACACATCTGATAGAAATATTATTGAATAAATTTGTCTAAAAATATAAAGTTGACCAGAGTTTGAGCAGTTTTCCCGCCTTTTTAAACCAGGAAGTGAGACAGGGGTCCTCAGGTACAGCTGACCCTTTTTATGCCTGATTAAATCATCTGGGACACAACTTTCTTCATAAAATATATATTTTAAAACAAAGATGATTATAATAAAAGATTTTTACACCTCTGTTAGGAGATTTTGAAAGATTTTAACACATTTTTTAATCGTTTAAAGTTGTTTTAGTCGTCAGCTGTCTGTGTCTAAAAATGTCCCAGATTATTTTCTGTCTTTGCCTCCAGTCTGTGATCACTCTGTTCACTTCTAATCAATAATCAATAATCAATTGTTACTGTGTGTGTTTCAGCCATCTTCCAGATCATCCAGAGCATCAGGCAGGGAATGTGATGACCTTTGACCCCCCCGGAGCCGAGCCTGTCACATGGAGAGGGGAGGGGCTGTGTGGCCATCATGACCCCTCCCACCACACACACACACACACACACACACACACACACACACTTGTTCCTGTGGAGTTAAAATCTGAGCTGGTTTTTCTTCCCACTGTAACTCTTCCTCTTCCTCCTCTCCTCCTCCTCCCCCCTCCTCCCCTCCCCCCCCTCCCCTCTCTGTTTTTTTACTTCCTTGTTGATGAAGCTGGTTATTGATTGAAGCTGATCAGATATTGGTTATTGATCGAAGCTGATCAGATATATTGCTCATTGATGCTTGTCAGATGAAGTCTTAACTCTTCCTGCTGTCTCTCTGACGCAGTCATCCAGCTGCTTTTTATTCTCTGCTCTGAAACGTTGGTCTCCGTGTCGCCGCCGTTTGACTGAAGCTGATTGGTTGTTGAGATTCTTTGATTTAAAGGAACAGACCACTCAGTTTTACCTGGTGATCAGACTCAGTTTGTGGCTCGAGACGTCCCCTGTTTGACGTCTTTTTATTAGGAACTTCCTGATCAATGCTGAGCAGCTGAAACTCAACACTTCCTGTAAGTATTTCACATTAAAAGTCTTCCAGCCTGCCTCTTATCGGTAGGCTTTTAATGTGAAATATTTGCAGGAAGTGCTCAGCGTTGATCAGGAGCAACAGAAAAACTGGAACAGTCACTTTTTATCTAAACTGTCAACACTTCCTGTAAACATTTCACAGTAAAAGTCTACCAACAACAGGCAGACTTTTAATGTGAAAAGTCTGCTTTTTAAAGTGTTTGTGTGTTTGTAAGAACAGGCAGCTATGGAGGGACTAGTCGCAGACACTGGTTGGTGTTTACAGCAGCCAATAGTGCTGAATGTCTGTTACAGGAAGTGAAGTGAAATATCAAAATAAAAGTCTTCAGAACAACATTTCTCAACATGAAGTAGATGTAAATGAAGATGTTTTTAGTTTTTGTCTGTGGTATTTTCTTTGTGGTGCTCGACGGTTTCAACATTCAGAACAAACGTCTGATTCAAAGATTCAAATCTAACAATTTAAAAAGAGAACTTAAAGAGGAGAACCTTAAGAACCTGCTGTTCTGTCTGTGCAGCAGGGAGAGAACGTTCAGGGTTTAATGGACTAAAATCAGCAGGTTGTTCCTTTAAATCAGAGTTTTTCTTCTGGAGAAATCCAAAAATATTTCCTCCAGTTTCCTTTTTGTCATGAAGGATGAAACTGTGAAGTGGACTGCAGATCGTCCTCATGGTCCCTCAGATGAACTGTGACGTCAGCTCTTCAGTCAGACTCTGGAGACTCTCTGGAGACCAGCGTTTCCTCTGGGACCGTGTGTAATGTGCTGCTTTTTGAAGCAGGTGTTGGTTTAGTTTTTGGAAAGGTGAAGCAGTCAGAGAGGCCTCCTGCTGGACGACGTGCTCCGCTTTTATACAAAATAAACCACAGATATTTTTCTCTAAACGCCTCTGACCTCTGTGTCCTTCATTCATTTCACTGTTTCTGCAGTTTAACTCACAGTGAGCTGAAGACGTTTTATAAAATCCACGTTCTTAAAGTGTAACTGAACTGCAGGTTTAAACAGGTTTGAGTTTGTGGACACACTTTGTCTTTTCTGTTTTTTAAAAAGATTAAAATAAAAATATATTAAAAAAATATATTCATTCATTTAATCCTTTAGTTATTTGAACACTAAAGGACACTGGACTGAGATACAGTTACTGATTACCTGTTATAAAGAGTAATCAGTAATGTAATCCAAGTATCATGATATTAAAACAATTTAACTTGATTACTTTCTGTTTTTATGGTGAAATTGTTTAATATTTTTAGGGCTAAAACTAATGATTATTTTCATCATCGATTAATCAGTTCATTATCTTCTCAATTAATCAATCAGTTATTTGGTCCACGAAATCTCATAAAATATTTGATCAGAGTCCAAGATGACGTCTTCAAATGTCTTTTGTCCACAAGTCAAAAATCTTCAGTTTCCTGTCAGAGAGTAAAGAAACCAGAAAATATTCACATTTAAGAAGCTGAAATCAGAGAATTTAGACATTTTTTTTAATTTTAAAAAAAAAAAGACTCAAACTAATTAATCAATTATCAAAATAGATGCAGATTAATTTGATCGTTGATTAATAATAAATTAATGGTTGCAGCTCAAAGTGTTTTCTGTTGGTTGTTCAGTTTATTAGTTTGTGCAGCTGTTCCTTCCTTTGTTGTGGTCGATTTACTGATTGATTGATTGATTGATTGATTGATTGATTGATTGATTGATTGATTTAAAGACAAAAACTGTTCCACCCAGTGAATCATTTTTTCTCCAGAGGCCGTGAGAATGATGGTGGGATATCGTTCTTTATTTTAAACCTGTGATCCTTTTATTCCACATCTGAACACTTGAACTGTTTCATTATTTAAATGAAACACAGTCATGTTGCTGTTGTTCATGAATTCATTTGTTTTCTTTATTATCTAAATTATTTGTTTGTTTGTTTGTTTGTTGAGCAGTTACACAGGTCATGTGATGATATTGGAGGTTTTTATTAAAGACTTTTTATTTCATCACAAACAGATGATTTCGGCTCCGTTCAAACACCAAACTGACATTTTAAAACTTTATCACCGTCAGATTCACTTTAACTGGACAGAAACAAAATAAACCTCAAAAAAAACAGACGTGTTTGTGTCAAAATACATAAAAACACGTCAGCTCCTCCACCTGATGATCTGATCGACTGAGACAAAGTGAGTCCTGAAGTTTTTAATTGATTTATTGGTAACATGGCAGGTTGAACAACAACAACAGATAAACAGGAACAAATAAATAAATTAAATCTCTAACAAGCAGTCCAGGGATCATTACAGCAGATTATGGCAGAGTTAAAAAATCACTGATACTCCTGGATTAGTATTGATTAACTTCAGAGTTTAAAATCATTGATTCTCCCTGGATTAGTATTGATTAACTCTTTATTGACTGGAACATTTCCTTCTTCGTGAACTTTAATCTAAAATTCAGACAACAGTCATGAAAAACACTTTCTTACTTCTAGTGCATCATGTAAAATCTACACTTCAGCCTCACAACTGATTATTGATCATCAGAAACTGATCACTGCAGCAGTTGATATCAGATTCATTCAGTCAGTGAATCTTTGAGTCTTTAATGATCTCAGAGGGAGTCGGCAAGTTTTTCCCAGCATGCACTGCACTGAAGAACATGTCACTGTATGATTATGTATTTACAGCTAAATAACAGGGTTAATATTATATAAGGTATATATTTACATTTACTTTGTTAGGATATTACTGTACAAACAGTATTACTGTATAAAGGTAATATTTAGAGTATAAAGGTAATACGTACTGTATAGTGTATCATAAACTCATGTGAGGCACAGAGATCGACTGGTTTGATATTTATCTGATGAAGTGATGATGTCACTGACCAATCAGAGCTGAGTGTCGTCTGTTCAGAACTCCAATCAGATTTCATGTTTTAATTAATAAACTAAAATGTCCTGCAAAGCACAGTCCTCGAGGTAGTGTGTGTATGTGTGTGTGGTGTGTGTGTGTGTGTGTATGTGTGTGTGGTGTGTGTGTGTGTGTGTGTGTGTGTGTGTGTTGGCATCATTTCTTTATCTTTTTCTGTCGGTCCAGAAACTTTTGTCTTCTTTCAACTGGAATCTCATCCAGACTGATACCATGGTTACTGGCCCTGAGAGACAGACAGGCAGGGGAGAGACAGACAGACAGACAGGACAGAGACACAGGTCAAAGACAGACAGGGGAGAGACGGACAGAGGAGAGACAGACAGACAGGACAGAGACAGACAGACAGACAGACAGGTCAGAGACAGACAGACAGGATGGAGACAGACAGACAGGTCAGAGACAGACAGGTCAGAGCAGACAGACAGGATAGAGACAGACAGACAGGACAGAGACACAGGTCAGAGACAGACAGGTCAGAGGCAGACAGACAGGATAGAGACAGACAGACAGGTCAGAGACAGACAGACAGTATTGAAGCCATATGATGATGCTGACATGTATGTTGATGTGTGAATATGATGAAACATGTAAACAGACTCAGGTCCCTGTTGACTCTCAGCTGACTGCAGCAGTGATCAGCTGCTGTATTTGAGTCGAGCTCACATGAAGTCGATTTTTGATTTTTTATGTCTTTAATTTTCTGGTAGAACATGAAGCTGATGTCATGTGGTGAGAAAAGAAGAAAAACTTCACAGAGTCTCAGTGAGAAAAGACAAGAAATGAGACAAAAGACAGAACTAGTGGACTGAGAGGAGTGTTGACTCGGACAGTCCAAACATGATGAGATGGAGGAAATAGAGACAGGACCAGGTCAGGTTTTTCACTATTGATTCTCATCTTAATGATCACTTATGATGTTTAGTCAGGTCAGAGTGTGTGTGTGTGTGTGTGTGTTGTTACCCTCCGGTGAGGTCTGGAGGAACAGGAAGAGGTTTATCGAAACCATCTCGACCCATCAGCCAGTACGTGTCCTCGGTTCCCTTCACCTGCAACAACAGACACATTTTCATCAAATACAGCAGATCAGTGTCTCACAACGTCACCTAAACTTTATTTTATAATAATATTTACAATAATTTTCTGACTGTGTGATGAAGTGAATATTCATGTCATTACACACTTTATTGATGTTGTGTCTCCTGAAGTGTTCCTGCACCTCAGAAGTCTTTAGATCACAGTCTGACTCACTTTATCTTACTGAAACTTAACCTGGTTGAGCTTCTCTACCACCTAGTTTAGGAATGTCATACTAAAAAATCCACTAGGTGTCGCTGTGTCTTTAAATAATGTTTGAAGCCTTTTCAGGTCACCTGTTAACAGGAAATTACAAACAAAACTGTCACAGGTTTCAGAGGTTTATACAGGATTCATTCAACAAATAACTTTAGGACATTAGAGTCAGAACATTAGAGTCAGGACATCAGGGTTAGGACATGAGGGTCATGGTGTGGACATCAGGGTTAGGACATTAGTGTCAGGACATTAGAGTCAGGACATCAGGGTTAGGACATTAGTGTCAGGACATTAGAGTCAGGACATCAGGGTTAGGACATGAGGGTCATAGTGTGGACATCAGAGTCAGGACATCAGGGTCAGGACATCAGAGTCAGGACATCAGGGTCAGGACATTAGAGTCATGGTTTGGACATCAGGGTCAGGACATCAGAGTCAGACATTAGAGTCAGGACATCAGGGTTAGGACATCAGAGTCAGGACATCAGAGTCAGGACATCAGGGTCAGGACATTAGAGTCAGGACATGAGGATCATGGTTTGGACATTAGAGTCAGAACATTAGTGTCAGGACATCAGAGTCATGGTTCAGACATCAGGGTCATGGATTGGACAGTAGGTCAGGGTGTGGACATTAAAGTCAGGACATGGTCATGGTTTTGAGGGTCTTGGTTTGGACATGAGTCGTCTCAGTTTCACTGTAGATATGAATATAGTTTTTTATGAACAGTCTGTAATAAGAACTCATGTCCGGTGTTGTGAGTGAAGTGGTCACCTGTGCCTTCCTGGTGTCTATGTGGTATCCTAGTTTGAGGCTGGTCAGGACCTTCACTGTACTCAGACTGATGTGGATCCTGTAGGCTGCAACATGATTATTGATTATCAGTTATTGATCCTGACATCAGGGACATCAAACAGTTTGTGTGTGAATCTGTTCTACGTACGCAGTCCGCTGGCCTCCATCAGTGACGCCGTGGTCACTGTGTCTCCAAACAGACAGTACCTGGGCATCGTGAGACCGACCACAACCTGCTACCACCGCACCTGAACACACAGACGGAGAGACAGGTAGAGACAGGTAGAGACAAGTAAAGACAAGTAGAGACAGGTAGAGACAGGTAGAGACAGGTAGAGCCAGGCAGAGACAGGTAGAGACAGGTAGAGACAGGTAGAGCCAGGCAGAGACAGGCAGAGACAGGTAGAGACAAGTAGAGACAGGTAGAGACAAGTAGAGACAGGTAGACACAGGCAGAGACAGACAGAAGACAATATTGACCCCACAGCCACCTGTCCACCCTGCTGACAGTTTTGTTTTGTGTTTAATTGTTTTTTTTTACTGTTCATGTGGCAGCTCTGAAAATGACTCCATCTTTCATGTTGATTAAAGGAAGAATTCAAGAATCTGAATTTGTGCCGAGGCCAATACAGTAGAGGTTAAATGGGAAATTAAGGAATTATGTAACAAAATGGAATAATAAAAAAAAAAGGTTTTATTATCAAAATAGAATTAAAGATGCTGAACTGGACAGTAGAAAAATATGCCCTGCATTAAATACAGATAAATAGAATAATGAGTAATAAATCATGTACGTTTAAATTAGTAAAGGTTAGTTCTGGTACAGTAGAGTTACTGAAACCTGCAGCAGAGCTGACTGCTCTGCACATTTCTCACATTATTAAATTAAGTTTAGAAAAACATGTTCATCCTTTAGAATAGAAAGATTATAAGATTATTCCACCAGCTGAGAAAAATAAAGAGACATTCTCAAATAAAAACAGTCCTATATACTGTATGATGAACTCTACAGTGTGTACATCAACATCTGGAGAACTTTAGGGTTTTAAATGAGGAATTAAAATCAATAGAAGAATGTTTGGTGGTAAATAAGTTGGTTGTTAATACAGAGAAGACAAAAGGGTTCTTCAGCTGAGGAACCTTTCACACTGGAACATTCTAAAGTGGGCTAAACCCTGACTTTAATCCTGCTTCACAGCAGAGTTAACCCTGAGTTTGTGAGATCGACTAAACCCAGATCTAAAAAGTGCCAGTGTGAAACAGGACTTAAAGACAGTTTGTGCACCAGCAGACATGAAACCCAGGACTAGTAACAGCACAGTGTGAATCGTATGGTTACCTTGTAACCTTGGTTCTCTGAGTGAAGAGACTATCTCTCCACTCCGTTACATATTCCATATGTACGGGGATATGACCCCCGCTGCTTGTCAGGGTGCATGGATAATTCTTTAAGACACACCGGTTTGCCCGGCCACGCCCTATTGCGTAGCTATAAAGCGTCAGCGCTGGCATGTAATCACTGATAGTTTGATCGAAACATGTCTCTGACCGGCCTGAGGACTGGAGAGATAGTCTCTTCACTCAGAGAACCAAGGTTACAAGGTAACCATACGTTCTCTATCGTCTCGAGACTATCTCTCCACTCCGTTACATATTCCATATGTACGGGGTAGACCTTTAAGACACCCCGTGAGGAGACGATGCAGCCTACAATCCCACATCACAACGTGCAACAAACGAACTATGTACAAATATACAATATATACAAGTCACAGGAATAGGCCCTGCCAGGCGCTAGGGCCCATCCTGAGAGAGAAAGGGGCGCCAAGGAAGCCCGCAAGACGCAAGGCTTAACCAAAGTGAACCAGCCGGGGGCCTTGCCAGACGCAGGGGCCAGGCTGGCCACAGGGCAGCCGCTCACTCAACCCGCAAGACGCAAGGCAGAGGGGAGACAACATGTTTACCGTTGGGCCGCGCCCAGCACCCGCTCCCCAAAGGAGGGGCTGGCAGCGACGTTTAGATGGTAGAACCTGGTAAAGGTCGACTGGGATGACCACGTGGCGGCAGAGCAAATGGAGGCAAGGGAGGCCCCCCGCCACAAGGCCCAGGAGGCAGCCACACCCCGAGTGGAGTGTGCCCTGACCCCTGATGGAACAGGCACACCTGACAGGACATAAGCCTGTCGGATAGCGTCCACCACCCAGTGTGACAGTCTGGACTTAGACAAAGGTCTTCCCAGACGTCCGGGATCATAACAAGCAAACAGCTGATCTGACCTCCGGATAGCCTGAGTCCGCCGACTATACTCCGTCAAGGCCCTAACTGGGCACAGAGCGGGCAGGCCCTGCTCAGCGTCCTCGCCAGCAGTAGGAGAAGAGAGAGACCTAAGCTCGACCGATTGAGACAGGTGGAACTCAGTGAGGACCTTAGGCAGGAAGGCTGGGTTGGGCCGCAGAACAACACTAGAACCATCCGAGGAGAACCGGCAGCAGTCATCATGCACTGACAGTGCATGGAGTTCACTCACCCTTCTGGCCGAGGTAACAGCGAGCAGAAAGGTGGTTTTAATGGAAAGCCACCTCAAATCAGCACCCCCAAGGGGTTCAAAAGGGGAACTCTGAAGAGCCCCAAGGACGACATCCAGGTCCCACGAGGGAACTGCAGGACCAGTGGATCGCACCGTAAGCCTCCGGGCCCCCCGGAGAAACCGAGAAATGAGGGCACAGTCCTCAGCACCCAGTGCAAACTCACCAATCCGCACTACTTTGATTGCTGCCACCAATCCTCGCAGTGTTACCGCAGCCCTCTGTGCTGCAGAATCTGCTGAGCCAAGGCTAAGTAGGGGTCCACCTGGTTAGACCCACACCAGGCAGTAAACAGTTGCCACCGGTACGAATAAGCCGCCCTTGTGGATGGAGCCTGGGCCTGCTGAATCGTTGCCACTACAGGCTCCGGTAACCCTAAGGCCAGGAGCCTGTCCCTCTCAGGGGCCAAGCCACCAGCCTGAGCCCCGCTGGAAAGGGGTTTAACAGGGCTCCGTTCGCCTGGGAGAGCAGGTCCCTCCGGCGTGGGAGCTCCCATGGTGGTCCGTCCAGCAGAGGTGGAACTGCTGAGAACCATGCCATGCGGGGCTACAGAGGCGCCACCAGTATCACCCGTACGCGCTCCACCAGAACTCTTCGTAGAAGTGGTTGGAGAAGAGTGAAGGGGGGAAAGGCGTAAAGCAGAACCCTGGGCCACGGATGAGCCAGAGCATCCCAGCCCAAGGGGGATCGTTGTTCCGCAGAGAGAAAAAGAGTGGGCAATGTGACGACTCCCTGGACACGAACAGGTCGACCTTTGCCCTGCCGAAGCAACGCCATAGCTCGGAAACCACCTCCAGATGGAGTCTCCATTCCCCCGGGTGAGGGCCCCCCCTCGACATGATGTCCGCCGCCGAGTTCAGTACCCCCAGCACACGCACTGCTCTGAGCGAGAGGAAGAGGGGGTGGGCCCACTGCCAGAGAATGGTTGCCAGCTTGCACAGGACCGGGGAGCCCAGCCCCCCCCTGCCTGTTGATGTAAGCGGCCACCACTGTGCTGTTGGTGCGGACAATCACATGATGATCCCTCAGTCTCGGCAAAAAAATGACGCAGAGCGAGAAGAACCGCCCTCAGCTCTAGGACATTTATGTGCTGACCCTGCCACCGGCCGGTCCAGACACCGTTGACCCCACAGCCTTCGTGTATTGCGCCCCACCCTGACGGGGATGCGTCGGTGTACACCAGGTGGCGATAGATCACTGGACCCAGATCGCGGCCCGCCTTGATGTTCGCAGGGACCCTCCACCACTGTAGGACTCTGTGGAGCCTCCAAGAGACCAGTACTTTGGTCTTGTGGGACCTCTGAGGGCACAGACCTAAGCTCAGCAGACACCTCTGCACAGGCCACATGTGCAGGAGGGCGAGAGGGACTACCTGCACCATGGCTGCCATAAGGCCCATGAGGCGAAGGCAGAGACCCCAGTCGACCAGAGCACGCAGCTGGAACAGGGCAACACAGGACCTGTAAGCCAGCTGCCTCTCCGGGGTCAGAGCAACTGTACCGCTCCTTGAGTCCAGGACCATACCAAAGAAGGTGGTCACCTGGGCCGGCTCGAGCCTGCTCTTTTTGTAGTTTAGGCGCAGGCCTAAACTCTGAACATGGTCCAACAGCAGGGTTACGTGTTAGCGGCATTGCTCCTCTGAGACTGCGCAGACCAGCCAGTCGTCGAGGTAGTTCAGGATCCTGATGCCCTTGCGCCTCAGGGGTGAAAGAACCGCATCCATACGGCGAGTGAAGGTGCGCGGTGCCAGAGAGATACCGAACAGCAGCACCTGAAAGTAGTATATTGTGCTGGAAAACCCGAACCGTGTTGCCCTTCCCTTCTCAGGAAGGGCAACACCCAGAGTCCTAGAGGCCCTGCTAATTACCCCCTCAAAACGATTGGCTACCTCGCCCCTAGTTACCTCACTAACAGACGGCTGTGCGTAAGAGAGGTCATTATCCTCAGGAGAAGAGATGGTCTCCACATCTACATTCTCCCCCTCAGCCCCCTCTTCCTCTTCTCCTGACCCTGAGTGTGGGAAAGAGCTCAGCGGAGGCCGGACCATGATAGGCTGAAGAGGAGGTAATGGAGCCTGCCAGGCACCAGAGCACTCCCCCCTGCCTTCTGAAGCCACTACCACTCTCCTAGCTTTACACGTTGGTCCCTCATAAACCCGAGCACCCGTACGCTTAGAAGCAAAAAAAACGGCAACGGGCCTCTCTGGTACATGCGGGCAAAATAAAGCAGTCCATGCACGACTGAGGGTTCTCCTTAGAAACTAAAGCATGTTCATGCCCCAGACATAACACGCAGCTATCATGCCCATCCTCTAGGGGCATCGCCACCCCGCAGCCCACACAACAATGTCCCTCCTGAGTCACCATACTGATCCGGAAGTATGCGTCACTTCCTGTTTAGCCATTAGCACCGAAGCCAACTTACTTTATTTATTTCCCGTCTTTTTTGTAATGGACTGTGCGTGCCGGCCGCCGTGGGGGCCGTATGCTATGATGGGGTGGACAAGGAGTGCTTGAACTATTGGAGGAGGGGTCTGTTGGAGAGGGAAAGACCGGCGTTAGCCGCCAAGCGCGTTAGCCCGCGAGCCGCGAGCGATACACCGGCAAGAGAACACCGCCGGAGCCGGGAGCCGGGAGCCGGAGCTTCAGCTCTGGCTCGACCAGACCCGGACAGACGACTAACACATGCAGCTGACACAGTCAGTACCTATCCACCAAACGCATCAGCTCACGAGCCGTGAGCAATACGTTGGGGAGAGAGCACCAACACAGTCAACACCCAGCGTGTATCCACCGAGCGCGTTAGCTCACGAGCCGCAAGCAATACGCTGGGAGGAACACAGCCACCACCGCTGGGAGCCAGAGGACCTCCGGCTCAACCAGACAGGATGACTCCGTTTCTTTGCTTCAGAAAAACACACAGGAAGAGCTCTAAGATACAGTAATCCAGGGAGGCTGCCAAAGACAGACACCCCGACTTACAACAGGTAAGCGGATTCAACAACTGTACCCTTGCTTTCTTCTTTCTCTAACGTGGATTGTGAGACACTGCACCCTGACGCACACGTGGAGATCAAACAATCAGTGATTACACGCCAGCGCTGACGCTTTATAGCTACGCAATAGGGCGTGGCCGGGCAAGCCGGTGTGTCTTAAAGAATTATCCACGTACCCTGACAAGCAGCGGGGGTCATATCCCCGTACATATGGAATATGTAACGGAGTGGAGAGATAGTCTCGAGACGATAGAGAACATGTAGCTCTGTGCTTAATTTAACCCAGGCTTAACAATATGTGTCTGAAAAGGCACAAAGTTAGTCCAGGATTAAAGATATGCAGTGTGAAAAGTCCTAAAATGTGCAATGTTCAGCTCAAAATATTTTACAACTTCACACTACAGGAGACAATTATTAAACAAGTAACAGGCACAAAGTTATCAGGTATTATTGATGATGATAAAACTGAACTGATCACATGGTGGTAAAAACAGGAAGAAGCATGGCTGCTATAAAGAACACTGTATGAGATTCAGATTGTTTCAGCTCTTTGACTCAAAGATTAATGTTCTACAGTGTTCTTCAGTGTTCTTCAGTGATCTTCAGTGTTCTTTAGTGTCCTTCAGTGTTCTTTAGTGTTCTTCAGTGTCCTTCAGTGTTCTTTAGTGTTCTTCAGTGTCCTTTAGAGTTTTTCAGTGTCCTTCAGTGTCCTTCAGTGTTCTTCAGTGTTCCTTGGTGTCCTTCAGTGTCCTTCAGTGTTCTTCAGTGATCTTTAGTGTTATTTAGTGTTCCTCAGTGTCCTTCAGTGTCCTTCAGTGTTCCTCAGTGTTTTTCAGTGTTCCTCAGTGTTCCTCAGTGTTCTTCAGTGTTCCTCAGTGTTTTTCAGTGTTCCTCAGTGTACTTCAGTGTTCTTCAGTGTTATATAGTGTCCTTCAGTGTCCTTCAGTGTTCTTCAGTGTCCTTCAGTGTTCTTCAGTGTTCTTCAGTGATCTTCAGTGTTCTTTAGTGTCCTTCAGTGTTCTTTAGTGTTCTTCAGTGTCCTTCAGTGTTCTTTAGTGTTCTTCAGTGTTCTTCAGTGTCCTTTAGAGTTTTTCAGTGTCCTTCAGTGTTCTTCAGTGTTCTTCAGTGATCTTCAGTGTTCTTCAGTGTCCTTCAGTGTCCTTCAGTGTTCCTCAGTGTCCTTCAGTGTCCTTCAGTGTTCCTCAGTGTTCCTCAGTGTTTTTCAGTGTTCCTCAGTGTCCTTCAGTGTTCCTCAGTGTTCCTCAGTGTTCCTCAGTGTTTTTCAGTGTCCCTCAGTGTCCTTCAGTGTTCCTCAGTGTTCCTCAGTGTTTTTCAGTGTTCCTCAGTGTTCCTCAGTGTTTTTCAGTGTCCTTCAGTGTTCCTCAGTGTTCCTCAGTGTTCTTCAGTGTACTTCAGTGTCCTTCAGTGTACTTCAATGTCTTTCAGTGTTCTTCAGTGTACTTCAATGTCCTTCAGTGTTCTTCAGTGTACTTAAGTGTCCCTCAGTGTCCTTCAGTGTTCATTCAGTGTTCCTCAGTGTTCCTCAGTGTTCTCACAGTCAGATCACTGCTCAATGGTTTTAGATCATTTAAAGAGGTTACAGGAGCTCAGAACAGAACAGCTGACACAGATCTGCAGTACAACACAGAATCATTTGATCTGGTTGCAGGTTCTTTTATTCTCTTGTCCTCTTTATTAAAATATCATCATAACTAAAAAACCCAGAAATAATTTATAATAATCATCATTTAATTCAGACAGACATCATTATTCTCCTCAGCAGAACAATGATGACACAGAATTCAATACAGCTTCAGAAAGCAACACAACATATTTTAAGAGAAAATGAAGATTGTATTTGTTTACATGAGGAATGTAAACATGAAGACGTCTCATGGACGTTGAGGTCTCTCCATGTTTTTTCATGTGGTCATGCAGACGGTTCAGGATCATGATTCTGGGTCTAACTGGCTCTGGATGAAGCAGCAGGTCACATTTATTGATGAGTGATTCTTTTCTCAGTGTTTCAAGAGATGAAATGATTATATTGAGCTTTCTGTTTGTTTGTTGGTTTGTTACTGGAGTATTGTTTAAATAAGAATGGGGACCTCAGAGCGGTACAGTTAATGGGTATCTAAAAAACAAACAAACAAACAGAAGTATCCACTGCCGTCCCAGCTGGACTCAACCTTAAACCAAACTTTATTTTTATGATTTATTAATTTGAGGATTGAAAAGTCTGTGTTTGTCTCAGACCTCATAACGACCAAATCCAACAACCAAACTGGTCCAGAGTCAGTTTATAAATCACTGACTGATGTTTAACACACGACAGATCTGTGTGTGTGTGTGTGTGTGTGTGTGTGTGTTTTACCTGAGTGCAGTCCGATGCGTATCTTGACTTTGATCTCCGGCATGTGTTTGATCTTAAAGGCTCCTATCGAGTGCAGGATGTCCAGAGACATGTTGGCCACTTCAGCTGCATGTTGGTTCCCGTTTCTGTTGGGAACACCTGAAGCCACCATGTAGGCGTCTCCAATCGTCTCCACCTGCACACAACACACACACAACACACACACAACACACACACAACACACACACAACAGGCGCACAAAAAAACACTTGGAACAGTGTGATGGAGATTTTTACTTTCTACGCTGAACATCTACTTCTAATTCCTACCTTGTAGACATCATGAGTAGCAATGATGGCATCGAACATGGTGTAGAGGTCATTCAGCAGGTCGACCACCTGCACACACACACACACACACACACACACACTCTCTCTGTTAGTCTGACAGTGATGGATGCAGGTCATCATCAGCTGCTCTTTAAACAGTCGGTACCTCGATGGGTTCACTGAGAGCCGAGATGGTCGTGAATCCAACGATGTCACTGAAGTACAGAGTGCAGTCTGAGTAATGTTCAGGCCGGACCGGCTTCCCTTTCTTCAGAGCCTGAGCCACGGACCTCAAACACACACACACCACACACACACACACACACACACACACACACACGTTTATTAAGATTTAGAGAAGAAATAATATCCTTACATGTACAACAGCAACTCCAAAAAATAAAATAAAAACAGGATTCAATGATTTACAAAAACTTTTCCACCAATATTCAATTGAATCCTGCAGAAAGATATTTCATGTTTTTTGTGAATAAAAAATAAATAATTGTCACACATGGATGAAAACATGTGGAGCTCCACATGTTTTCATCCATGTGTGAGTCTAGTTTTCAACTGATAATATTTTATGTCATGAGAGGAAACACATGAAGGTGCAGATGAGGTTCCACTTGCAGCCACCAGGTGTCACTGTGCCACTTTTACACAGACTGTGTCTCACTTTGGCAGCAGCTGTCCGACGAGCTTTTCCGTCTTGTTCCTCTCGACCTCCAGTTCGTCCGTCCGCTCCCTGATCAGATCCTCCAGGTTTGAGCTGTACTGCTCCAACATCCGCAGCATGGAGTCGATGATGTTCGCCCTCTTCCCTCTGTTGATCCCCCGAAACTGTGAACACAACACACACACACACTTTAAAGCTGAAAGCAGTTCCCCCCAGCAGCCAGCAGGTATCAGCGTGCGGCTCGTCTCACCTGTTTGAAGATGTCGTCAAAGCTCGGCCTCTTACTCGGATCTTCATTCCAACATTCGTTCATCAGACTGAGACACTCGGCCGGAGCCTCGTCCACCGAGATGAGAGGTCTGCAGAGAGGAGGAGGCTGCTTCAGACGCTCCACGATCTCTGACAGACAGACAGGTACACAGGCAGACAGACAGGTGGTCAGACAGACAGGTACACAAAGAGACAGGTGGTCCGCAGAGAGGAGGAGGCTGCTTCAGACGCTCCACGATCTCTGACAGACAGACAGGTACACAGGCAGACAGACAGATGGTCAGACAGACAGGTACACTGACAGACAAAACAGGTGGTCAGAGAGACAGGTGCACAGAGAGAGAGGGAGAGAGACAGGTGGTCTGCAGAGAGGAGGAAGCTGCTTTAGACGCTCCACAATCTCTGACAGACAGACAGGTACAGAGGCAGACAGATGGGTGGTCATAAAGACAGGTACACAGCAAGAAAGACAGGGGGTCAGACAGACAGGTACACAGATGGCCTGTCTCACCGTGGGCGGGCATGTCCATCATTGCATACGGCAGCGTTCGTGAGATCACTTCCTGTATGATGATGGAGAAACTGAAGACGTCTCCAGCGAACGAGCCTCCTCGAACTGGATTCCTCAAGAGCTCCGGAGCTGTCCACAGCAGCTCTGAGAGACACACAGGTAGTGTTAGACAGACAGACAGGTAGAGAGACAGACAGTTGGACAGTGTGTTGTTTCTCCTCTTCAGCAGCAGAGTTTCAGCTCTCAGAGCGACGACGAACAGCAACAGAAACTCAGATAAAAACTTTCTTTTCACCTTGTGGGTCCTCAGGAAGGCTGATGCTCTGAGAGTGAAGGATCATGGGAAGTCCATAGTCTGTGATTTTCAGAACGAAGCGTCCATCAACTAAACAGTTTGTGGACTTGAGACGGCCGTGACTCAAACCTCGTAGATGAAGGTACTTCATCCCCTGAAACACAATCAAAGAATCATTTCAGTAAAGATTTTAGACGTCCAATCAGAGTCTGAGGACAGAAAAAGAGGAAGTAGAAATAAAAACAAATGGAGCAGCAGTAGTAGTGATAGTAATATTATTATTATTAGTATGTAATCCTGACCTTGATGAGGTCCATGAGCAGCGAGGACTTGAACATCCAGTCCAGCCTCATGTTGCTGTCGGCCAGCAGGTCGGCCAGACTTCCTCGAGGACAGTGTTCAACCACGAGAGCGAAGATCCCCGAGTCCACAAACAGACCCACGTACAGGTTCAGGTTCTCATGTCGCATCTCTCTGAGCTGGAGGAGAACATAACGTTAAAATATCTTCAACACAAACAGACCCACGTACAGGTTCAGGTTCTCATGTCGCATCTCTCTGAGCTGGAGGAGAACATAACGTTAAAATATCTTCAACACAAACAGACCCACGTACAGGTTCAGGTTCTCATGTCGCATCTCTCTGAGCTGGAGGAGAACATAACGTTAAAATATCTTCAACACAAACAGACCCACGTACAGGTTCAGGTTCTCATGACGCATCTCTCTGAGCTGGTGGAAAACATAACGTTAAAATATCTTCAACACAAACAGACCCACGTACAGGTTCAGGTTCTCATGTCGCATCTCTCTGAGCTGGTGGAGAACATAAAGTTAAAATATCTTCAACACAAACAGACCCACGTACAGGTTCAGGTTCTCATGTCGCATCTCTCTGAGCTGGAGGAGAACATAACGTTAAAATATCTTCAACACAAACGGACCCACGTACAGGTTCAGGTTCTCGTGACGCATCTCTCTGAGCTGGTGGAAAATATAACGTTAAAATATCTTCAGGTTCATCTCAACATATTCACGTGTACACTGTTAATTTATTTACCAATATACTGATGAAACATTAAAGTTGAAACAATCTGGATACTGTTTAAACATAAACCATAAACTACTGAGTATTTACTGTGTATTTATTGTTTTTACTGTGTATCTGCTGTGTTTCATACCTGGCTGAACAGTGTCTGTGTGTTCGGATTAACAGCTGTTATCGTTTTTCCAACAGGAATCTTTTTCAGCCAAACCCAGTCGCCCTGATAACACAATCAGCACAGAGTTAGTAAGTCAGGTAGTGACAGACAGGTACAGGTAAACAGACAGGCAGACAGACAGGTTCAGGTAAACAGATAGACAGGCAGATAGATACAGATGCAGACAGACAGGTAAAGGTGCAGACAGACAGACAAACAGACAGGTACAGATGCAGACAGACAGGTTCAGGGAAAAAGACAGGCAGACAGGTACAGATGCAGACAGACAGGTACCTCTAGTATTCCTATGTTGGAGCTCTCAGGTGTTGTCAGGATGTAACTTCGAGCAATCGAGCGGAACGGAGTTTTAATTTCCAGGAGACTCCTCATGATCGACTCGTCGTTCAGTTTCTACAAAAACAGGAGACACTTCAAAGTCTGTACCAGTACGAGTACCAGTATAAAGAGAAAATACTAGTACTGGTCCCAGTACGAGTACCAGTATAAAGAGAGAGTACTAGTACTGGTCCCAGTATAAGTATTAGTTAAAGGGTACTTTATTGAAGTAACTAGTTTCTGACCTTCCTGCTGACTTGAGTGTCGATGAAGACGATGTCGTCCAGAGTCAGGATGAGTTTGGTGACGTTCGCTGTTCTCTTGAACTTCCTGTACACACAGATCATCACAATTATTATTATTATTATTAATAATCATTTTTCCTCATCAAGTTACATTCAATGAATAAATAACATGACTGCTTCATGTTGCTCCAGTACAGACCAGACTAAACAGAGCGTGTGTGTGTGTGTGTGTGTGTGTGTGTGTGTGTGTGTGTGTGTGTTCACCTGATCCAGAATAAAAAACCTGCTGTCAGAGCACAGAGCAACAACAAGACAAAGAATATTGTCACCGTGTCCAAACCTGCAGATAAACACAGAAAATTCATTTCAACATCAGGAGGAGGTGCTGAACTTTCCCAGCATCACCTGAACAGCCCATCAGAGATAAATTGGAAGTTCCCACCCTCCCTGTGGGTCAGTGAACACACCCCCGCTGCAGGACTCCTCTGGAGTGAACCAACAGAAGCTGGCGGCGGGGGGTTTTCCTCCCGGAAGATGAAGGAGTGACTCAGCGGCCTCAGACCTCCGACCGTCCCGTCAGTGTGTGTCGGAGCGAGCGTGTGAGTCGGCACGAGCCGGTCGCCGTCGCTGTCCAACACCACGTACCTGGCCTGCATGCCACGCCCCTCTTTACCTCCGTACAACACCTGAGAAAAACACAGGAGACAAGAGAGGATTAGTGCCATTATTATTTTTATGAATTCTGTCAGGATGTAGGATGGAGAGTAAAAATCCAGAAACTAATATTTAAAACTCTCAGTCTTCTGATTCCTGTGAATAAATGTGTCTGAGGGAGGTGACAGAGAGTCACTTCATCTCTACAGGTGAAATATGATCTCACAGTGAGAGTGGGAGGAGCTTCAGTCCCAAAACATCACACAGTGAAATATAACATCACAACATCTTCAACATAAGGTGACATATTATGTGTTTATAGTGTTTTTGACCTGATTGAAACCCTGGAAATCAAAACCTCCATCTGACTGGACGAGCTGATCACCGGTCACCCAAGTCCCGCCCCCTGCCTGACGACGCTCCTCCACCGCCTTAGCAATGAAGTACACCATGTTAAAGATGGTCCCAAAGACCGGAGACACCTGCAGACAAAATTCAGGACAAAATTACAAACATAGCATCAGGTTTTATCAAATATTTTTTAATGTATCATATATTGTTTAATATATTAATGTTTTATATTTTAATGTTTTACATTAGGGTTGCACAATATGGCTTTTATGCAAGATCCCAATATTTTTAGGCTATTCTTTGACATACTGATATGATGGTAATGATGTATTGCAGTAGATGAAACTCATCAGGATGGGTGGGCCACACAGACAAAATCAAATATCACATGTTTTTTATATCAAATATCTTGTGTAGAAGTTATGTAGAAGTTGTTTAGTTGTTGTGTAGTGTTTCTTGTGTAGTTGTGTAGTAGTTTTAGTGTAGCTGTTGTGTAGTGTTTCTTGTGTACTTACCTCCGTCGCAGACACAGCAGACCGGATCTCTCGGCTGATTTGTGCCTGTCGAAAAGCTTCATAGAAACTTTGGTCGGACTCCATGGTAACGGTCAGAACAGAGCTGTAGGCGTGACGAAGATGCGTGCTATTGGTCAGCTGAGGGAACACTATGTCCTGATTGGGCAGAGGAGAGAAGCAGGGAATGAAAAGAACAGTTTGATGAAGGTATTGATTGATTTGTTTGGTATTGAAGTGATCGGTTACCTGGTACGGCATGGCGTACAGCAGTGCATCGTACGGGATGAACACATAACCATCGGAAACCATCCCCATGTCGAGGGCAGCCAATAGGAGCTCTCTCTGATCCTCCCCACCAATCAGGATGGAGCTCATGCACATGATCACCACTGAAACAGAAAAAATGTTTTTAATGTTTGAAATCTGCTGGTAGACGGGGAGTTAAAGTTTTTCTGAAAGTGATCACTGTTGGAGAAATCTTAAATTCTTTTTCTTTTATATAAATTATTTTTATCTGACCTTTGACCTTGTCTGCCTCTCTGATCGCTTTGAGTGCCTCCCGGGGTCCACCTTTGTTCCTTGTTTCCAGGGTAACCACTGGACCAATCGGCAGGCCCAGCGCTCTGAGTGCTGAGGCCACTTCCTGTCCAGTGCTCTCCCATAGGTCCGATGGAGCTGATGACCAAACAGGAAGAGGAAGAGGACAGTCAGACAGAGAAAAGATTAATATAGATAATAATAATTAATTCATGATATCAATATTATCTGGACGTCATGGTAACAGTTCATCTGAGAAGTAACAGTGCAATATGAGAAATTCACAGAAATAAAGGCCTGTCTGTAATAAAGGCCTGTTTAAATAAAGGCCTGTCTGTAATAAAGGCCTGTTTCAAAATAAAGGCCTGGTATCTTTAAGGAAACCCTGTCTGTGTTTTACTCTTTATCAGCTCCTCACACTAGACCACGCCCTCTACAGGGACATCACTGTCTCAGGTTAGACCACGCCCCATGACATGATGTCACTTCCTCCTCACCTGAGATGACGCCGACATGCGCCCAGTGGAAGAATCTGAGCACGGTGAACAAGACTTTGCTGGGCGGTGTGATCGGAGGTAAGTTTGGCCAATCAGCATCCAGGCAGCCTGGAGAAGCAAGCCCCGCCTCCCAATGCTGAGCCAATAAGGAGGCAGCATGACAGAGGGCGGGGTTAAAGGGCCCGATGTAGGCGTGGCCATAACCCTCCATATCCCCGAGTTCTGTCAGAGCTGAAATGAAGCCAGAGAAGAAGAGTTAATTTATAAAAGTTTGGTTTTGTTTGCTGAAGGTGATTGGTTAATGAGGCGGAGCAATCTTCATCCAGCATCCAGTTAAATAAACATATCTTAAATCTAAAAACAGTTTTAGTTTTATTAACAGTCTTAACAAAGAATCCTGGCTGTAAATAAATATTTCTTCTCATAAGTTAATTGTTTGACTCGTCAGCTGCTTGGTTAACAAACCTTTGGAGGCGGAGCAGTCCTCGTCCAGCAGTTTGACATCGTACCAGTATCCTCTGCTCAGACCGCTGTCACTCCGTAACCGTGACAACGCCAGATTGGCTGCCGCCGTCGGCATCGCCCGTGAGAACATGGGATCACATGTCCACGGACCAATGAGAGCCAGCTTAAAGGTCGCTGTCCTGACCTCCGTAATACATAGCAAACCACAGGCACGCCCCTAGCAACCACCTGGGAAGCTGCATCCTGGAGACCTGCGGGAAACAAACAAAAAAAAAAAACCTCTTCAGTGTGAAAATCAGACAGGACCCTGAATGCACCACCATTAAAACCTTTATGTACAGTGATGAAGGTCACCTGGGTCACACTGCTGACATCACACCAGGTAACACGATAAAATGTGGACTGAACCAAACATCTGACACTTTATCTGTATGTTATATTAAATATCTACAGTTTATCTTTATATTATACTGACTCAACATTAACAACCACGTTCATCAACAGTAAATAATCTGCCCACTGTTTTGGCACTTAATTAATTTCACATTTTTCAACACAGAAACTTTCATTGTGCATCAAACAGCACATTCCTGCTATCATAACAATCACACTTTACAAAAAAATGTAAATATTAACTACTAATTAATATGTTCAGTTAGAAACTGAATTCAAACATCACATTGTTCCACATCTTTCATACGTTTTGACTCATTTGACACTGAAATCCTTTATTCAACATATTCAACTTTCTTTGAAGATTAATTACAGTGGAAGTCAATCAGAAAACCTTTCAGACCTGTTTGTCCTCAGTCTCTCTTCACTCATTCATACAGTTACGTCAAATCTTCATCCAAACTTCTTCTCACATTAATTCAGTTTTTTAAGTGGCTTTCAGACTTTTTACACATTTTAAATTCATGCACTTTTCAGCTCTCCTGACTTTTGTTTTAAGGCCAAAACGCCCCAAAAGTGCCCGAGGCTCGTGTTTTGAAGTATGGCCTCTGTTTTAACTGTCTGAACAGGCACTGACGGTATCTTCACACACATCAAACTGCCTTCACACCCCCACTCTGAACTTGTTTTCACTTTGGAGCGTCAAATGAGCGCCAGAGCTTTTTATTCTGCAGCTGCACTTCATGTTTGGGGAGAGTTAAAATGGAATAAAAAAGGTTTGGACGTGAGGAGCGAATGGTGATGGAGCTGCAGCTCCACCTGAAACCAGGGAAAAGAAAAAAGCAGTAGAGAGAGAAGTAACATGTGAATACAGACCAAACTGTCAGAGTGCAGAGGAGCTGTAAATACATCTATAAATCTCCTTCTAAACTTGCTCTCAGTCCCACTGTTTTCACCTCACACACATAATTTGAACATCAAAACATAAAAAGATTTGTTGAGGTCACAGAAGTGAAACTATGGAAGCAAACAGACTCACACTTTTGGTTCCCTGAGCCTCCAGTAACAAGAGCAGCAACCAAACTCAGAGACACATTTCAGGAGTGAAGAAGAAACAGACACGTTTCTAAACTTCTCCAGTCGTCACACAAATTTCAGTTTGCTCATTTTTTATGGTATCCTGTTAGGAGTTACTGTGTTTGAAGTAAAAGGAGAAGTACAAGAGATGTACCTCCTCTAAAATCTCTATGACATGAACTCTCTGAGCTATAAGTCAGACAGCATCACCATGCAACCTTTGTTTGATACACACACACACACACAGATGTAGAGATGTAATAATTACGACATGGAGGTCGTACACAGAACGTCGTGAACTTGGAGCTAACAGAAAACTACCAGCTAACGATGTCATGAAAATGTCATGAGGGGGTGTTTAAATGGACAACCCCATTTGAATGCACCACTAGCCTGGGTCCAGATCTTTGGCAGTGTGGACAAACTGCTGTGAAGAGGACAAGAAGGACAAACACAACACACAGCTGATCTACACACTTTATGACTGTGAATAAAACCACAGACTGGGGGCAAAGTTTGTTGTCATGGCAACACATGACTCAAAATGACACTCATCTCAAGTGATTGGACATCGCAGCAATTCAGTTTAGCATCAGCTTGTTGACAAACATTTAAAAATTCAACATCTTTCCTTCATTATTCAGCAGCAGTTCAGTTCAGCAGCAGCTCCTCAACAAACATGAAAACATTCAACATCATTCAAATATTATTATTATATTACACAACTTTTCATGGCAGCAGTTCAGTTCAGCATCAGCTCTTCAACACTCACACTCATATTTTTTCAGATTTAAATATCCAACAGTTTATGTGACTGTTTTTTGTCTTCGTCCTCTGTGATTGGTCGGTCGGTCAGACTCACAGGGTTGAACTCAGCTGACTGCTGTGACCTCTGACCTCTAAATCTTCACATGTTAATGCTGACTGACACCATTAGCTAATGCTAAAGAGCACTAAGAATGCTAAGTATAGCAACAATGCTAACGCTCTTAACACGAGCTGAGAGGAAGACAGAGAGGACGAATCAGCAGCAGCCTGACGGCGAGCTGAGCGCCACTGTTATCATGTGAGTGACTTTCTGACAGAAAGCTTGTTTAATGATCTACACACAGAACAGAGAGAACCCTGCAGATAGAACCACCTGCACACCTGCAACACATCTGGTGACATCATCACCCAGCTGTGTGCTGACATCATCCAGAGGTTTTCTACACTCTCATTAATGTCTGATGATATGAAACACGTCTCTGTTACATGATTCTCACAGTTTATTATCATTTTTGTTTATGTTTATTAGTTTATTATTTATAATCTGATGTTTATATGAAACATAAAAACTAAAAAGAGTAAAAAATAAAGGAAGGTATGCTCTGAATCTACTGGCCCGACCACACCTCCTCAGCTGTTACCATGGCAACCATGAAACAACAATAAACATTGATCACTGATCAAACACTGTCACAGAACACAAACACACACCTGCTCCTCCCTGCAGTCCTCTGACTGTGTTCTCTGATGTTCCTCATTATTTTACTGTTCCTGACGTTCCTGACGTTCCACACTGTTTATCCTCGTGGTGTCTTTGTGGTGCGTTCACAAACAGTTCGGACAAATCTTACTGATTCTAAATTTCATATAGAAAATAATCACCAGATGAAAATAATGATCAGAGGTGAGTAGTAATGAGTTACTTTTACTCTGTTACATTAAATTACATAGATGTGGGTCAGCTGACACAGAGAGCAGGAAGTCTGTGTGTTGTGTTCATGATCATAGGTTTTTACAGTTTCAAACTGCTGCTGCATTCTGCTGTGATGTCAAAGTGTTTTGAACTCATCGTGTTCAGCCTGATGACAGAGCAGAGACCAGAACATTCAGAGGACACAAAAAGACAGACTGCTGTCCCTTCATGTAGATGTGACTGATAAAATGTCTGAAGTACAAATGTGAAGACATGAACACACCTGTAATGAGCGGGTATGGGTGAGCTTTAATGTGATCATTGGCGTAACGCATCTCAAAATTAAAAAAACAAACAACTTTTTTCAGTCACATCAGTAGAACTCATCTATAATGAAACCTAGTTCACTATTCCAGGAAGTCGTCTGACAGACTCACAGAGTCACAGACTTAAAGTGAATAAAATCTTTCATCATCATGTTTTGGAGATACTGTATCTTATTTGGAATCAGAGTACGAGATGAGAATCAGTTTGACATTACTGAGAACGTTGCAACATGAAGCAAACTGACAAACACGTTGATCCACAACAGACAGGACGTGTTCAGGTGTTTTCAGTCTCTGTGTACTGATCTTCAGTATGTTAACAAACACAACTGCACTGAGATGATGACAAGAACAACATCAACAATCTGT
>JAWZSL010000098.1:0-95000 GCA_034769285.1 Lutjanus argentimaculatus | reverse complement strand
GAAGCTGGACTTGAAGTCATTTAAAGATTCAACAACTTAAGGACAGTTTGATCCCAGAGGATGTCTGGTCTGAATAAAGTGAGTTTCAGTGGAGGAAAGTTGTTTTTTTTTGTGAACAACTTTTTTATTAGCTCATGTTGACAGACCAAACAGAAAGTAAGTACACACATATGGATACATGTAGTAACACTGATTTTGTTTTAAATATAATAATTAAACTTAAATTAATTCATATTGTATAATGTACACAAAAGTACCTAGCATGCAGACTGTATGTAAACATGCCTATCCATGTATACCTCAACTTAATTTCATATGCACATAGATACACCTGCACCTGACTACATAAATAACACAAACAACTAGATCCACATACTTAAACACATTACATGATCACATGCCCACATGTGTGTATATGCACATACACACATGCATATCCAAATATCAACAATGGTGATTTTATAATCCTTTATACAATCTCCCTTCATTTCCCTCCCTAGTGAGTGATGAACAGACATAGGGACCTGAGAATTATCATTTAGCAAACCTAGTAGAGGGCAACATGGAATTTCCTTGTTAAGAATTTCTGATAAAGATTCAGTGACCTGAGATGAAAATGACTGTACCTTGGAGCATTCCCAAAAATGTGTGTAAAGGTACCAATGTAACCTTGTGAACCAAATTTGGCAAAGGGGAGATGGTGCTAATTTGATCCGGTATCTAATTACTGGCGTTAAATAAGTTCTATGTACAAATCTTAGGTGAAAGTTTGGTGATTGGGATTTTTTTGAAGCTAGTTTAATATTATTCCATACAGTTTTCCAAGCTATTTCGGAAGAGACAGAACTGTAATGATTTTGCCAAGTGGTTTGAATTGTCATTGGTTTATGAAAGCTTTGCATTATTTGGGAATACAACACTGATACAGTTCCCTTGGTTTTATCTGTATTGTACAATCGATTTGTAAGGTCACATTTAGGGAGTTCAGAGTCCCATGGAACTCCTATGGAGTTCACTTCAAGGCAGAGCAGAGCTGCAGGTATAAAAAAAAAAAAGGAAAAACCTGGTAGGTTATACTGCTGCTGAAGTTCCTGTAATGTACAGAGACCATTAGTATTAAACAGCTGTCCGAGTAAGTAAATTCCATCGTTTGACCATATTGGATAAGCCAATGTCTGTCCACCAAGCAGCAAATTATAATTGTGAAATACTGAGAGTGTGATAATGCCACTTTGTTTTGAGATTAGTATGGTTAGTCACCAGCTTCCAAGTTATTAAGACATTTGCAATAATAGGACCAAAACGCAATTTAGGAAAGTTTTTCTAAGTGGATATTTGATCCATCAGCCTCCTGCAGCTGCATAAACACACACTTGTTGAACTTTCTGTCACAACTTTTACACAAAGATGGTGATAATATCTGAAACAAAAAACAATTTGTTTGGAATCCTGAGTAAGCAGACAGAAAAGAAAAAAAACAGAAAGCTTTGACCCTGTGACCCCCCTACAGAGGACTATGATGTCATGTGTCTTTATGATGGAAGAAACATCGTCTCCATGAGGATTCAGGACATCTGGGACATGTGGAACATTTATTTTTCCCCAAAAACATCTTTTGTTTAAATGTGTTTCTACAATCTGTATTATGTGATTGTCCATGTATACTTTCTTAATGACTAAATGTTTTGTGTTTTATAGCTTGTATATATTAAGAAAGAGAAAAATGAAAAATAAGAAATTAGGGTAAATTGAAGATCATTCTATTTCTTTTTGGTGCACTTAATAGAGAGTCTCTACGTTGCTTCACATTTTATAAAATAAAGTACTTTTTGTTTTTAATGAGGCTCATTTTGATGAAGTACTCCTGATGAACCTGACAGAGTGACATGTTCCTCAGTGATTCAGCAGGGTTCTGCAGCGTTTCCTCCAGGATGTGTTCTCTGTAGGTTCCATCAGTCCCTGGAAGGGCTGATCTGTTAATCCTGATCTGGATTAGGTCCATCCTCAGAGATCACAGATCCCAGCTGGTCCACAGCCAAGAATAGAGGCAGGATTAGACCTGCACTCGCCTGCCTGGAACAGCCTGGAACGTCCTGGAACAACCTGGAACAGGTCTGTGTCAGAGGACAGAGGACGGCGGTGCCAGCTGGGTCAGAGCGCCGCACTGATGAAGACGTAGAGTCACAGCGAGAAGAGACTCGTCTCCACGACCACAACACACACAAACATCTGTACTGGACCGTTGTTACAAACTACAACTTTAATCAGGCCTGAAAAGTTGAGCCTGAAAAGTTCAGAACCAAACAAAATTCTGTCAGAACCCGACCTGAACCTGATTACAGACCAACATTTTTCCCTCTACATACCCAACAGTCTGAGATGTCAGTAACAGGGACAAAATATGAGGAGGTTTAGATTAACAACAAAATGAACAAGAATATTAATAATACAATAATACAGCCCAAACCCGACATGAGTCCATGAAATACGTGAGAAATACGACCCGACCCAAACCCGTCAGGTTCAGACACAGATCTGACCCTCAGATCTCTCCCCTTAACAGAGTTTATAACAGATCTGAAGCTCTGTTATAAACTCTGTTATTGAAGGTGTGTTGGCAGGTTTCAGCCAGCAGGAGGCAGCGTCAGCCTGATGAGTGTAAAACAGATTTATGAGATTTGTTTGTCTTTAATCTGAAAACTGAATTTATTGATGATTTGATTTGATGAATTTGTCACAACGACGGAGAACAAAGATTCAGTTTTATTTACACAAATCAACAAAAACACTGAACAATAAAAAATCCTGTCTGATCAAATCTGGACTGGTTTATTACTGGTTTATTCTGGTTTTTACTGGTTTATACTGGTTTATATTCTGGTTTGTACTGGTTTATTACTTGGTTTATACTGGTTTATTCTGGCTCATACTGGTTTATACTGGTTTAATTCTGGTTTATACTGGTTTATTCTGTCAATGTTAGAAACAAGAAAACAGTGAAACAACATCAGTTCATTCAGTTTATTGGTCCACACACCACACACACACACACAACACACACACACACACACACACACACACACACACACACACACACACACACACACACACACACATCCCTCCACTGGCCAATGACAGAGCAGTGATCTGTGTCCTGATTGGACAGGAGGACAGTCAGCTGACATGTTTCTTGTCTTCAGGGAAATTTTTGTGTTTCTGAAGCTCGAGTTGTCCCTGAAAACACACAAACAAACAAAATCAACAATCAGGACCATCTGGATCTGATTTTTAAACCTGGTTCTTCAGTTCTGTGAGGTTCTAACAGGATGAAGGGTTCTGACAGAGGTTTTCTTGGAGTTCTGCAGGTAAAATACAACTGAAATTCTCCCCAAAAAGTTGGGAACTTGTGGAAAACAAATAAAAACAGTGTAATGATGTGACAAAAAAAGTCCATTCTCTGATTTCAGTTTCTTCAAAGTGAATATTTTCTGGTTTCTTTACTCTCCGACAGGAAACTGAACATCTTTGAGTTTGTGGACAAAACAAGACATTTGAGGACGTCATCTTGGACTTTGATCAACATTTTCTGACATTTTATGAACCAAACAACTAATTGATTAATGGAAAAAGTATTGCCAGCCATGTTGTCTTGTCTCTCATATGAAACAAGACAACATGATGGTGTTTTACAGTACTAGTAGCAGTATTAGCAGTATTTGTAGTAGTATCAGTAGTAACAGTAGTAAACAGTAAGTAGTAGTTCATCTGTAGCAATATTAGTAGTATTTGTAGTATTTGTGTAGTACATCAGAAGTAAGTAGTATCCTGAGTGCTGTCCAGCTTGTGGGGTCTTGTACTCCATGATCGTGTTGGTTGGAAGGTTCAGGACTCGTCTCAAAGTGTCTCTGATTCTGGACGTCGTCATCTGGTCGTTGGACGTTCTGTTCCATATCGACAAGATGTCCTCCTGACAGAGACAGACAGACAGGCAGACAGACAGGTGGAGACATTATTGGACAGTTTCAGAGGGTCTCAGAGGAAACATGATGTCTCATGATGAAGCAGACTGATGCGTGCAACAGTTTGATAAGAGTCTGATGAGAAAATGTTTGAGGAGACGAATCAACACGGGTGTTTAAATAAAGTTTAATCTTTCAAAATGTGTCTCCTGTCTGTCTGTAGACTTGGTGTCCTATTAGAGCTGCAACAGTTAATCAATTAATCAATCATTAAATTAATGACCAACCAATATTGATCATTGATTAGTTGTGTAAATATAAAACACGTCTGTCCAGATGATGAAGCTGCTGTGATCTCAGAGTCTCATTCTGGTGATTTTTAAAAACTTTAATATCTAAACAGCTCAGGGCTGCAGGTCACTTTAAACTACGGTGTCTCTGTAGGGTCAGACAGACTCACTGACTCTCACTGTACAGTCAGAGAACAGAGCAGAACCCACAGAGAACATCAAGCTGCAGAACTCAAACAGAGACTGAGCTGCTGCAGTCACGTTTCAGAGGAAATGTCCTGATGGTAAAATCCTGATAAATCACAGAATAAAAGATGGACACTGAGCAGAGCAGCTCTCAAACACATCACATATTAATAATCAATCAATAAACAGAACCACAGATGATCAGTTTGTCCTCATGTGTGTTAAACTAAAATAAAACAGTTCAGATTTCACTGTAAAGGCCAAAACGCACTAAAGGGCGTCTGATGCTCGCGTTTTGAAGTACACCCGTTGTTCTAAATGGCAGAACGCGCACTGAAAGCGTCTTAACGCGCGTCAAACTGCCTTGACGCTCGCAATCCAAACTTGTTCGATTTCGAGCGTCAAATGAGGACCAGGGTTTTTTTTTCTGCAGCTGCAGCTGGTGTTTGGGCCGAGTTAATGGAATAAAAAAGACGTGGACGTGAGAAGCGAGTGCTGCTGGAGCTGCAGCTCCACCTGAAACCAGGTAACAACAACAAAAAAAAACCAAAAAAAACCCGTCCGCAGCGGAGGAGGGAGGGATGAGGTGTGAACATGGACAGATGCGCAGACTTGATATAAAAACTTTTTATGATCATGAAACATAATATTACTGACCACCTCTGTGGTGTGTGATTTTTTTTTTTGCTCCAAGTCTGATTTGTTTTTAAAACTTAATTATCTCCTGCTGATTATTCTAACTACGAAGGGCTAGAGAGAAAGTAGAGAGGAGGGGGAGCGTGTGTGAAGTGCTGACTGATATAAAACTTTTCTGATGATAAATCCTGATGTTACTGAACAGTTCTCTGACTCAAATATCTGTCTCAGTAACAAACATGAGACAGACAGACGTCTCGTCTCCTCCATGAAACTTGTCACTTCATCTTCACTCACTTCGCTGCATTATTATAAATCATGATGAACTGTTCAGACTCTGTCTCTCCTCTTCATCTCCTCAGTGTGTGTCTGTGTGCAGTTTGTTGTCTGCTGTGGTCTAAAACATCCTCACTGATGTAAACTGTCAGAGTGACACATGTAAATTATCCTGCTGCATTAATACAAAAACATGAATATCGCACACCATTTAGTCATTGTATAGACGGAGGTGGTGAGGATTTTTTTCCCCTCAGAGGACAATATTTTATTAAAGAAATAAACTATTGTTAATAGTAATACTAAATAAATAAACAGATGCATATAAATAGCACCTTTCTATCTGCTGTTTTTTGAGGAATGTTAAATCTGAGCTGCAGTGCGCTTAGAAGTTCATCGCCCGTCAATGAGCTGCGGGCGCTTTAGAAGCTTCACTGACGCGTCAAATAAGCCTGCAGGGCTTTAAAGCTTCATCTGCCCGTCAAATGAGCCTGCAGGCGTTTAGAAGCTTCATCTGACGCACGTCAAATGAAGCCTGCAGGGCGTTTTAGAAGCTTCATCTGACGCACGTCAAATGAGCCCGCAGGGTTTTAAGCTTCATTGACGCAGCAATGAACCTGCAGTGCGTTTTAGAGCTTCATCTAGCACGTCAATGAGCTGCAGGGCGTTTTGCCTTAATGTGTTTTGCTCACTCTAGAGTCTCATCCAGAGTTCATGTCCCCTGTGGACGTTCCGTCTCTGATCAGTCCGTATTGATTATCAAACTAGTATTGATTCAGTCTCCAGTATCGTTCTGATTCCAGTATCATGATACTAAACTCAGGTCACTACAGTCAGAGCTCTGAGATCTAATTTATGATGACGAGGATCCTACATGTGAGTGATCAAAATCTTTGATTCAATATCAGTATCAATACTTTCAATCTTATTTATCTACTGATGCTGAATTTGGAATTTTATTTTTCTCTATTATGTGAATTTTATACTTTAATCAGTTTCAGGAGAGCAACGTGTTGGTTTCTCTTCTTGTTTCTTCTGCAAATGTTCTGTTTTTCTCTTCATTTATTCTAAACTGACACGACGTTAACACAGGAAATGTTAACTTTCTGTCTCTGAACATTTAATAAAACATTCTGAGAAAAAAAGACCAAACGAGCATTTTGACATTTTGTTTTCAGTGTCATTAATATGTTTAATAAATCATATTCGCAACAGATCAGTAGATTAATAAATGTGTCTAGTACTCTGTCTGTCTACAGTGAAGTTACAGTTTATCAGAGGGGAAACTTCAGAGAGGTCTGATATATCTGTATTTCAAACTTTATATTTATTTTATTTAATTATCAGGTTATTTTCTTCTTATTCTAATTTAAACCTCATTTTCTATCAGCTTTACTTCAGTAATGAAAGTGTTACTGTCCTGAATAGTTAAACAGAATTAATCCAATCAGATATTTTGTTGTTGTCTCCGAGCAGGAGAAAGGTCAGAGCTGCTCTCTCATTGGTCAGGACTTCATCCCTGGGACAGAAGGACACAGCCTGTGTTTGATTAGACAGTTTTGATTTACAGTGGACGTCTGTCTGTGTGCCCACCTGTTCTCACGTTTGAACAAATTTTTCAACTATTGATCAATCTGTCAACGATTTATTAAATGTTTTGTCCAGAAAATATCAGAAAATGTTGAAAAATGAATCCTGTCCCAACAGAACAACTGTATATTATAAAAAACAGTTTGAAAATGAAGTCTCTGGTCTTTGGTCTGTGTAGTGATACAGAGACAGTGCATAGTCATGTGTCAGTTATTGTGTCATTAGTGTCGTGTTATGTCAGTATGTGTCAGTATTATAGTTCAGTTAGGATTTAGTGTCATGTGTAGTGTCAGTATAGTGTACGTTGTTCAGTATTAGTGTCATGTGTCATATTAGTGTCAGTTAGTGCAAGTTGGTTATATTATGTCAGTATTAGTGTCAGTTTAGTGTTGTCAGTTAGTGTCAGTATTAGTGTCGTCAGTTAGTGTCAGTGTCAGTTAGTGTCAGTATAGTGTCATTAGTGTCAGTATTAGTGTCAGGTTAGTGGAGTGTTAGTGCAGTATTAGTGTCAGTATTAGTGTCAGTTAGTGTCAGTGTCAGTATTAGTGTCAGTTAGTGTCAGTATTGGTGTCAGTATTAGTGTCAGTTAGTGTCAGTATTTAGTGTCAGTATTAGTGTCAGTATCAGTGTCAGTTAGTGTCATGTTAGTGTCAGTATTAGTGTCAGTTAGTGTCAGTATTAGTGTCAGTATCAGTGTCAGTATTAGTGTCAGTTTAGTGTCAGTATTAGTGTCAGTTAGTGTCAGTATTAGTGTCAGTTAGTGTCAGTATTAGTGTCAGTATTAGTGTCAGTATTAGTGTCAGTATTAGTGTCAGTTAGTGTCAGTTAGTGTCAGTATTAGTGTCAGTTAGTGTCAGTATTAGTGTCAGTTAGTGTCAGTATTGTGTCAGTATTAGTGTCAGTTAGTGTCAGTATTAGTGTCAGTATTAGTGTCAGTTAGTGTCAGTATTAGTGTCAGTATTAGTGTCAGTGTTAGTGTCAGTATCTGTGTTCAGTATCAGTGTCAGTATTATAGTGTCAGTTTAGTGTCAGTATTAGTGTCAGTATTAGTGTCAGTTTAGTGTCAGTTTAGTGTCAGTATTAGTGTCAGTATAGTGTCAGTATTAGGGGTAGGGTAGTGTCAGTATTGCTTCCACTAAATGTGTGTCAGTAACTTAGTGGTCAGTATTGGTCAGTTGCTCAGTATCGTGTCCATACTTTACGAGACGGAGTGATCCATATCCCACTGCAGTATAGTTCAGTGTCAGTATAAGCTGTCATACAGTATTAGTGTCACTATTAGTGTCAGTTAGTGTCAGTATTAGTGTCAGTTAGTGTCAGTATTAGTGTCAGTATTAGTGTCAGTTAGCGTCAGTATCGGTGTCAGTATTAGTGTCAGTTAGTGTCAGTATTAGTGTCAGTTAGTGTCAGTATTAGTGTCAGTATTAGTGTCAGTTAGTGTCAGTATTAGTGTCAGTGTCAGTATTAGTGTCAGTTAGTGTCAGTATTAGTGTCACTATTAGTGTCAGTTAGTGTCAGTATTAGTGCCAGTATTAGTGTCAGTTAGTGTCAGTATTAGTATCAGTATTAGTGTCAGTTAGTGTCAGTATTAGTGTCAGTATTAGTGTCAGTTAGCGTCAGTATCAGTGTCAGTATTAGTGTCAGTTAGTGTCAGTATTAGTGTCAGTATTAGTGTCAGTTAGCGTCAGTATCAGTGTCAGTATTAGTGTCAGTTAGTGTCAGTATTAGTGTCAGTATTGGTGTCAGTATTGGTGTCAGTTAGTGTCAGTATTAGTGTCAGTTAGTTTCAGTATTAGTGTCAGTTAGCGTCAGTATCAGTGTCAGTATTAGCGTCAGTATTAGCGTCAGTGTTAGCATCAGTGTTAGCATCAGTGTTAGCATCAGTGTTAGCATCAGTGTTAGTGTCAGTATCAGTGTCAGTAGTTACCTGGAAGCGGATGGAGACGACAGCTCCACAGATCTCCTCTCCCACCATGAACTGTTCTCCCAACATGGCCAGTATGATGTTCTCCCAGAACCTGCTGGCCAAACCTTTACGCAGACGGATGATCCACTTCCCCCACACTGCGGTTACACTCGTCCTACAGAGAGAAAGACACAGACAGTACAGTCAGACGGACAGGTGGAGACAGACAGGTGAAGATGTCTCAACTGTTTTAGTTTAAGTGAGCAGGTCTTAAATGTTATTTAAATGTTAGTCTACAGTTTAAACTCTTCACACTGTGTTTCTGTTATTGACAGTCTGACTGATCAATCAGTCCACCATTATTATCAGCTGATAGAGGCTGATCACAGATATATTGATACCTCTGTTTGTGTACTGATGAGAAAACTTTATTTTAAGAACACATGATGCAGAATCAGTTTAAATGATTTGATGCTGTTTGTCATGTCAAAGAAAACTGTGACAAAAAATCATTAATCAATAAAATACTCAGCTGTTACAGGATACTGTACTATTACTATTTTTACTTATTATTACTGTATTATTACTTTTATTAAAATTTATTACACTGTTATTACTGTATTATTACAATATTATTACAGTATCATTACAGCCCTGCTTCAGCAGTACTTGAGTGTGTGTCCTTACCTCCCACATGGGTTTGATTCCCTCCTTGAACAGGTGAAAGTCACTGTGTCCACTCAGATCACCTGGACGCACCAGGTGACTGTAGAACCTCCAGAACTGTTCCACCTGGACGCAGAGAGAGACAGAGACACACACAAACAGAGGGAGACAGACAAACAGATTGTTTTATTTAGTCAGTTAAACATCATATTGTTGTAACAAGTATGTAAAGTATGTAAGTATGGTGACTCTGGTGTAATCTGTAACACTCTGCTCACTGTTTTATGTTAAAATAATGGAGACACAATCAGTCTGTGGACAGGTGGATCAATAATGACAATAATTATTACACAAAAGACCTGAAAAATAAGACGTCTGTCTGTGTCCTTCATATGTTTGAACATTTTTCAGCTGACAAGATTGTGGCAGGATTAATTCATCAACTGATCACTTTAAGTCATTTTTTAAATTTAAATAAACTTAAAATTCTCTGATTTCAGCTTCTTCAATGTGAATATTTTCTGGTTTCTTTACTCCTCTCTGACAGGAAACTGAAGATCTTTGACTTTGTGGACGTCATCTTGGACACTGATCAACATTTTCTAACATTTTAGGGATCAAACAACTGATTAGTGAAGAAAGTGATCAACAGTGTTAATGAATGAAAATGACATCACATGTTACAGATGTTAAACATGTTGAACATTCAGACCTACAGGGTTATGGTTATTGATACATGTGCTTGGCGAGTTGTGATCAATATAAATCCTGCAGTGACACTTGTGTGTAAAGCTGCTTGATGACATCATCTGCACCAAGTTAAACCGTGCCGATTTGCATTTCCATTAGAGCTGCAGCTAGTGATTATTGCAGTAATCGAGTAATCTATTGATTATTCAGGTGATTAATCAAATAATCAGATCAGAAATACTACACACTCTGCAGTTTTCTGTGAACAGCATCATGTTTCTCTCTGCAGGGTTTCTCATACAGATACTGGATTTCTGCAAACACACACACACACACGTACACTTATCATTTTTATTTTCTTTAATGAGTCTGAGAGGACGATGGTATAAGTGATTGATTAGTGATCAATCTGCCCTCCTGCCCCTCCCTCACCTGTCCTCTGTGACACTTTCTGACAGACAGACTCAAGGCAAGGCATCTTTATTTATATAGCGCATTTCATACCAATAGGCAACTCAATGTGCTTTACATAAAGACAGAACATTTAACAGTAAGAGCAGAAAATGTAAAAAGAAAAGAACATGCAAAAACATTTAAAACCCTAACCCATATTAAAAATACAGTTAAAAGAAAGAAAGAGAAAATAATATAGGAAGTACAAGAAAGAGTGCAAATCCAAAAATTATAATTAAAAACTCTTAAGAGCTCAGCCATACGCACATGAAAAGAGAAATGTTTTTAACCTGGATTTAAAAGTGCTTACAGTTGGGGCTGATTTCAGTTCTGCTGGTAGTTTATTCCAGTTGTGTGCAGCATAACAGCTAAATGCTGCTTCACCATGTCTAGTTTGTACTCTGTGCTCCACTATCTGACCTGAGTCAGTAGATCTCAGAGCTCTACTGGGTTTATACTCTACTAACATGTCCTTCATGTATTCTGGACCTAAACCATTCAGTGATTTGTAGACCAGTAGCAGAAATTTAAAATCTATTCTGTAGCTGACTGGGAGCCAGTGTAAAGACTTAAGAACAGGGGTGATGTGCTCTGATCTCTTTGTTCTGGTTAAAACTCGAGCTGCTGCGTTCTGAATGAGCTGCAGTTGTTTAATACTTTTGTGGGGGAGTCCAGTCAGAAGACCATTACAGTAGTCAAGTCTGTTGGAGATGAAAGCATGAATCAGCTTCTCCTGATCTTTTTTGGACATGAAGCCCTTAATTCTTGATATATTCTTCAGTTGGTAAAAGGCTGTTTTGGTGACTGATTTGATCTGACTGTTAAAGGTTAGGTCTGAGTCTATCAACACGCCAAGGTTCCTGGTCTTTAGTTTCTAGTGACAGTGACTCAAGGTGTTTACTGACAGCAACCCTCTTCTCTTTATTGCCAAAAACAATTACCTCTGTTTTTTCTTGATTTAACTGAAGGAAATTTTGGTTCATCCAATTTTTAACTTGCTCTAAACAGTGACACAATGACTCTAAAGGACTGCAGTCATCTGGGGACAGTGCAAGATATATCTGTGTGTCATCTGCATAACTATGATAGTTGATATTAGAATTCTGCAGAATTTGACCCAGAGGCAGCATATATAGGCTGAATAGAAGGGGTCCAAGAACTGACCCCTGAGGAACTCCACATGTCATAGCCACTTGATCAGATTGATAACTTCCAATGGTCACAAAGTAACTCCGCTCCTCCAAGTAGGACTTGAACCATTTTAGGACTGTTCCGCTGAGTCCTGCCCAGGTTTCCAACCTGTTCAGCAGTATACTGTGATCCACAGTGTCAAACGCCGCACTGAGATCCAACAGGACCAGAACTGACACCTTGCTTGAGTCAGTGTTCAACCTTATGTCATTTAACACTCTAATAAGAGCTGTTTCTGTACTATGGTGAGGTCGGAAGCCTGACTGAAATTTGTCAAAAAGACCACTGGAGTTCAAGAAGTTACTAAGTTGATTAAAAACCACTTTCTCAACGATCTTTGCTATAAAAGGAAGATTTGAGATAGGTCTGTAGTTGGTTAATATGGAAGTATCCAACGTTCTCTTTTTTAAGAGTGGCTTGATGGCAGCTACTTTTAGGGGTTTAGGAAACGTGCCTGATTGAAGTGAGCAGTTTATTATTTGCTGCAGATCTGTTTGGACAGAGCTTACAACAGTTTTAAAAAAGTCAGATGGCATTGTGTCAAGACAGCATGTCGATGGTTTAAGATGCTGAACTGTTTCTTCTACAGTTTTTTGGTCAACTACATTAAACTCTGACATCATATTTGATGTATACCTAGGTGGTTTTAATGATTGCATCATTTTATTATTTTGCTGATTTGTATTGATATTTAGCCTTATAGATTTGATTTTTTCATTGAAAAAGCGAGCAAATTTATTGCATTTTTCTGTGGAAGAGAGTTCTGAAGCTATCTCTTTCGGTGGAGTTGTAAGCTTATCAACAATAGCAAACAGAGCACGAGTATTGTTAATGTTCTTATTAATCATCTCAGAGAGGTGCTGCTGTCTAGCCTTGAGTAACTCATGGTTAAAATTACAAAGACTTTGTTTGTAGAGGTCATGGTGAATTTGAAGTTTAGTTTTTCTGCACTCAGACTCAGACTCTCCTGTTTAATGTAAAGGTCATTTATACAGATGTTCAGTAAAATCTGCAGCTGGTTGATGTCAATGGTTTTATCAGACTCAACCAGACTCCTCCACCTGTGGCTCTCTGTTGCCATGGAAACTGAATCACAGGTCAATATGTCCATGAAAACAAACAAAAACATCCTGCTGATGAAGAAAGTGAACAGATCAGACAGACAGGAGAGAGACAGACGGACCTCAGCCTGTGTGTGTGTGTGTGTATGTGTGTGTGTGGAGAAGCTGCACTGACACAGAGAGGAGAGACGCTACAGCCATGTGATCATAAATGACATCACACCTGAAACATCAGAGCTCATCAATAGTGATGTGTCCTTCCGTGTCGAGGCTTCGAAGCGTGTGTCGAGTGATCTAGGAAGATTTATGTGAAGCACGTATCGAGGCTTGTGTTGATGATGTATGTGGTGACGTTCGAAGCCTCGCGAGCCGGCCGTACCATGTGACTGATTCAGAAAACAGTTCTGGGGTTTGGCGTGAGATTCGAAATATAAGGGCAGAGAAACGCAATGGATCCTCCCTCACATTTTGTGGACTTAGGACTTTATCATATTAGTAAGTTCATAATTTATGTATTGTCATCACAAACATCATTTATTTATTTAACTCAAAGCTTCACACACCAAAGCCATGGTGTCACTATAATCACTCTGCCTGTTTTACATTTATTGTCCATTTGATGGCACAGTAGAGCAAATGAAGCACCATGAAGCTTCGGCCCATGAGTGAACCAGTTGGATGGAAAGCTTCAATGCTTCATGAAGCTTCATCCCGCATCACTACTCATCAATACTCTGATCTCTGGTAAATGAAGTCTCGAGGCTTTTTAGTAATCAAGTTACTCAAGGAATCGTTTCATTTCTGTGTTCCACGTCCACTTTTCTCTCACTGAGCTGCACTGAGACAGACCTACTCTGGAGTTCAGTTACTACTGATGGAAACACCAACTGAAAACATTTCCTGTTTGTGCTGCTTCATGATAAAAGCATTTAAATAACAAAACAGCAGGGAACTTTTATTGTGAAGAATTGAAGGAAACAGCTTGTTTATCTCAGAGACGTACATGAACAGTTTACCCTCACCAAGCTTGTCTTCAGTTAAAGACAAACTGAGTCAAACTGAGTCAGACCAGAACAGCTCATGTATAGAAAAGGTGTTACTATGGTTACCTGCAGGAGACAGTGGACAGGTTGTTGTCTCTCAGTTGTTGCCATGAATCACCATAACAACCATCGACCAGCTGGTTCATTACTAAGCATCAACACTGAGCTGGTCTGACAGCAGGATGTGATTTATAAAGAAAAACACTGACCACAGATCAGTGAAGACACACTTTTATCAGAGTAATGCTGTTTTCAGTCTTTAGTCTGATCCCACAAACAGTTTAATACCTGAGAGTCCAGGAAGTACACTGAGACACCTGACCACTGTCTGTGTGTCTGTGTGTGTGTGTGTGTGTGTGTGTGTGTGTGTGTGTGTGTACCGAGGCCACGGTGCCGATCTGTCTGATGTTCTGTTCGTAGCTCTGAGAACTTGCAGGACGACTGGGGGTTCTCCTGCTGAACCAGAACGTGTAGTTATACTGAAGAGGGTGTTCTCCTGCTGCTGGACACACCGACTGTACGGAGAGACAGACAGGGACAGAGAGACAGACAGGTTAATGTTCTCCTGCTGCTGGACACACCGTCTGTACGGAGAGACAGACAGGGACAGAGAGACAGACAGGTTAATGTTCTCCTGCTGCTGGACACACTGTCTGTACAGAGAGACAGGGACAGAGAGACAGACAGGTTAATGTTCTCCTGCTGCTGGACACACCATCTGTACAGAGAGACAGACAGGGACAGAGAGACAGACAGGGACAGAGAGACAGGGACAGTGAGACAGACAGGTACAGAGAGACAGGGACAGAGAGACAGACAGGTACAAAGAGACAGGGACAGAGAGACAGACAGGTTAATGTTCTCCTGCTGCTGGACACACCGTCTGTACGGAGAGACAGACAGGGACAGAGAGACAGACAGAGACAGAGAGACAGACAGGTTAATGTTCTCCTGCTGCTGGACACACCATCTGTACAGAGAGACAGACAGGTGTTCAGACAGACAGGTGACCTCACCTTGTATCTGTTGTTGTTGTTATTGTTGTTGGTCCCATCACTGTTGTCATGGAGACACTCTGAGTCCTCTTTTGGTCTGAAACACAAACAGGAAGTGTTTGTTGTAGCATGTAGCTGCTAACATGCTAACAGCCTGTCAGAGTGTCTCATATCAGTATGAAGACAGATCCAGTCTCTCTGTGACAGTAAACTGATCATCTTCATCAAACACTGATCAATATCTTCATGAACAAACATTTCATCTTTAACCTAACCAAATGATCAACATATTAACTGATAATGTAAATTATTAGTTTCACATTAAACACTGTCTCAGTGTGACTGATTTAACTTTGTTGTTAGCTGTTAGCTGTTAGCCGCCAGCTGCCGGCTGTGTCCCGGTAGTTTCCGGTTCTTTCCGGTATTTTCCCGGCTGAGTGTGTTTCTCACCGCTCGTGCTGCTCCATGTCTCCTCTCCTCTTTATTCTGTCTGTTTTATTCCTTTATTTTCACTTTATCCGTCTCTTCTTCTCTTCTCGTCTCTTCTTCCTCGTGTTGATAAGCTGCTGGCTGTCAGTACGCATGCGCAGCAGCAGTGTACGGCAGGAGAAGAGGGACACATGTGATTTTTAGCGCTGCACCGTCCAGTCTAGTCTCATGCCTTCACGTTATCAGTACTTTGACTGCAGTAACGGTTTATTTTTACTACAAATGAATCTGAAGGATTACAGTTACTCATTACATTAATTAATTTCACATTAAACTGATCAACACTATTTAAATCAATAAAATTCATAAATGACTCAAAACTATTACCTAATTGAATATCAGAATAGTTGTTGATTAAATCAATAGTCAGTTGATAATCTCTTAATCAATTCATCACAGCTGCTCTGGATTATTTTTCAACATTTGATGTTTTCAGCTGTTTAAATGTTTCACTTCTTAATTATCATTATCATCATAAACTGTGACGTCATGTTTCATCTGATGTTTGATTGTCTGATTGATCAGTTGTGACGTCACCTCTGGCTCCTCCTGAACACACCTGATAAACACACAAATGTGTATTGATCTGATATCATATATTGATTGTTCTCTGATGTATTGATCATGTGTCAGACAGACTGAGTTGTGTGTTAATTCATTAATTATGAATCAGTGTCACCAGTTAAAACCTGATGAACACAGTGTGTGTGTGTGTGTGTGTGTGTGTGTGTGTGTTTAACAGAGATGTAGTAACAGTCAGTGTCCTGCAGGTGGAGCTCTGGTCCCTTTAATGTTTAAATGAACAACATGTTGAGCTCAGTCTGTTATTTAATTCAAAAACAGATGTTTACACTCTAAAACAAAACAAATAAACATGTAAATAAACAGAGGAGATGTTTCTTTATGTCAGAAATATTTCTGTGTTCAAATAAGTAAAAAACTGAGAAGCTAAAATAATAACTGCTCAACATCAAACTGTGTCTCCTGGTGACTGATGACTCATCAGCTGCTCTCTCTCTGATTGGCTGTTAAAGAATGTAAACACTGCAGATCAGGGTTTAATTTCCTGCTGAAACAATAATCAGATTTATCAAACACTTCTGATCACTTTTATTCAACAAGTTGATCGGTTATTATCTGCTGCTCCAACACACACACAATAATAATCAATCATCAGGACCATTGATCAGAAGTGATCAGAGTAACGTGTCACACCTGAGCAGGTGAGTCTGGACTGAAGGTACCATGATAGTCCTGTAGGGGGCATCTGAGCTCCTTCTGTCTCTGCTGCTGTTCACAATCTTTTTATTATTATTATTAGGGGGCCAAGCCCGCGGGGCCTGGGGGACGCGTATGCACAAGCATACGCGTTTCCCAGGACCAGCGGTGCTGGGAACCCTATTGTTTTTGTTCGGATTTTTATTTTTTTTATTATTATTAGGGGGCCAAGCCCGCGGGGGCTGGGGAACGCGTATGCAAGGCACACGCGTTTCCCAGCACCAGCGGTGCTGGGAACCCTATTGTTTTCGTTCCGATTTTTATTAGGGGGCCAAGCCCGCGGGGGCTGGGGAACGCGTATGCAAGGCATACGCGTTTCCCAGCACCAGCGGTGCTGGGAACCCTATTGTTTTCGTTCCGATTTTTATTAGGGGGCCAAGCCCGCGGGGCCTGGGGGACGCGTATGCAAGCATACGCGTTTCCCAGGACCAGCGGTGCTGGGAACCCTATTGTTTTTGTTCGGATTTTTATTTTTTTTCTCTATTATTAGGGGGCCAAGCCCGCGGGGCTGGGGAACGCGTATGCAAGGCATACGCGTTTCCCAGCACCAGCGGTGCTGGGAACCCTATTGTAATTGTTCCGATTTTTATTTTTAGGGGGCCAAGCCCGCGGGGGCTGGGGAACGCGACTGCAAAGCAGACGCGTTTCCCAGCACCAGCGGTGCTGGGAACCCTATTGTTTTTGTTAAAGTTTTTATTAGGGGGCCAAGCCCGCGGGGCCTGGGGCACGCGTATGCACAAGCATACGCGTTTCCCAGGACCAGCGGTGCTGGGAACCCTATTGTTTTTGTTCAGATTTTTATTTAGGGGGCCAAGCCCGCGGGGCCTGGGGGACGCGTATGCACAAGCACACGCGTTTCCCAGGACCAGCGGTGCTGGGAACCCTATTGTTTTTGTTAAGATTTTTATTAGGGGGCCAAGCCCGCGGGGCCTGGGGGACGCGTATGCACAAGCACACGCGTTTCCCAGGACCAGCGGTGCTGGGAACCCTATTGTTTTTGTTAAGATTTTTATTATCGTTATTTTTATTCTTCCACGAGTAAAAGTGTTGCTGCAGGCTAAACCGTGCAAGGGAGGGTGGTGCAATTTGGAGGGTTGGTCCAGACCCCTGCACGTACCTCAGGCGCAAAAAGTGACATATGTCCGCCAGCAGGTGGCGCTATAACCAAGGAAAACACCTTTTGGCCTATAACTCCCACACCGCATGTTGCACATTCAAAAACCTCATATCCCCAGATTCCCTGAATAGCCCTGAATCTCTTGGGCTAGGCCACGCCCATTTCCGCCTAGACTTTTTTTTCAGGAAATCGCAAAAACTCAAAAACCTACTTTTTCAAACTCCTCCATGGGGTTTGGTCCCATCAGTGTGAAATTTGGCACGTACATTCATCTGCTGGACCTCATCTACAGTTATCAAAAGATTTTTGTTCTGTCAAAATATGCGCAAATTATTAACGAATAAAATTTTCTAGCTAGCTACTAAAATGCAAAGAGTTGCATAACTCCGTCAAAAAAATGTTAATGACACCAAATGTGAGATCCATGGTTGCCATGTGACTCTGGGGGTGTGAGCCAACTTTGGCTCATTTTCGCCACTAGGGGGCGCTGCAAATATGGCAACATTATATCTCTTAAACGGCAAAACCGATTTTTACCAAATTTGGCGGGGATGATGCTGGGTCACTCCTGAGGCCATATCTTGAAGGTAATCACGATTGGTCAAAGTGGGCGTGGCTTATTACGAGATAAACAACAAACATTTATTTCAGCTCAAGTGTTACGCTGAGGACTGTGAAATTTACAGGGTTTATATGGAATAGGACACAGACACCCCATACCAAAAATTGTGCGTATGCTCCACTAGGTGGCGCTGTGACGGACGCAAACGCATTTTGGCCTGTAACTTCTACATTTTTAATCACATCTTCATAAACTTTATATCCCCGTGTTCCCGAAATAGATCCGCATCTTATGACATAGGCCACGCCCACTCCCACAGCATATTTCTCTTTGTAAGTCCCTACACGTCAAAAACCTACTTTTTCGAACTCCTCTTAGGGTTTACGCTCCATCTCCGCGAAACTTTGCACACACAATCTCCAGACTTGCCTGATCAAAAGTTATCAAAAGAATTTTGCTACTCCAAAAAACCAGATACTTATAAAAAAGCTTTTTTTTCTGCTAGCTAAAAAACACATACTGTTGCATATTTTTGTCAAAATACAAGCTATCAACATGAAACTCAAGTCACTTGTTTCCAAGGAAAACCAGAGGCTCTGTACCAAATTTGGTGCAAATTTGGCAACAGGGGGCGCTATAAACACGGTAATATCAAGCGACACAAAAGTTGCTCGAATCTGCACGAAATTCGGGGACTGTGATCTGGAGTCGCTCCCGAACCCGGTCGTAAGGTTTTGTTATGTTTGGTCAAAGTGGGCGTGACTTGTTACAACAAACATATTCAACATTTGACACTATCAGTACTCTTCCCACTACAGTAAGAGGAAGGGAGAGACAGGGCAGCCTTGTTTTACCCAAGGTTTAACGGCAAACCTCGGCAACGTGCCTCCTGGTGACAAAATGGAGCCATTTGCGTTGCGTGGGCTCCGCTGCGCCCGGGGGCCGAGTCGCGCGGGAGGCTTGGCCCCCGCTCATAACTGCTTGCAGTTCTAGTTAGGGGGCCAAGCCGCGGGGGCTGGGGACCGCGTATGCAAGCATACGCGGTTCCCAGGACCAGCGGTGCTGGGAACCCTATTGTTTTTGTTAAGATTTTTAGGGGGCCAAGCCCGCGGGGCCTGGGGGACGCGTATGCAAGCATACGCGTTTCCCAGGACCAGCGGTGCTGGGAACCCTATTGTTTTTGTTCAGATTTTTATTATAGTTATTATTTTTATTCTTCCACGGCTAAAAGTGGTGCTGCAGCCTACACTGTGCAAGGGAGGGCGGTGCAATTTGGAGGGTTGGTCCAGACCCCTGCACGTACCTCAGACGCAAAAAATGATATATGTCTGCCAGCAGGTGGCGCTATAACCAAGGGAAACACCTTTTGGCCTATAACTCCCAAACCGTTTCTCGCACATTCAAAAGCCTCACATCCTTACCTTCCCTGAATTGCCCTGAATCAACTGGGATAGGCCACGCCCATTTCCGCCTATAATTTTTTTTTGCTACATCGCGAAAACTCGAAAATTTACTTTTTCGAACTTCTCCTTGGGGTTTTGTCCGATCAGTGTGAAATTTGGCACGTGCAGTCTTCAGAGGGATCTGATCTAAAGTTATCAAGAGAATTTGGTTCCGTCAATGTATGCGCAAATTATTAACAAATAAATTTTTCTAGCTAGCTATAAAAACACGAACAGTTGCATATCTCGGTCAAAATAAATGCTAACGACACGAAGGCTGAAATCTTTGATTGGCATGTGAATGTGAAGGTATGAGCCAAATTTGGTTGATGTTGGCCACTAGGGGGCGCTGCAAATATGGCAACGTCATATCTCTTAAACGGAAACACCGATTTTTACGAAATTTGGTGGGTATGATGCTGGGTCACTCCTGAGGCCATACCTTGAAGGTAATCAGGACTGGTCAAAGTGGGCGTGGCTTATTACGACATAAACAACAAACATTTATTTCAGCTCAAGTATTATGCTGAGGACTGTGAAATTTACAGGGTATATATAGAATAGGACACAGACCACCCATAACAAAAATTGTGCATCTACTCCACTAGGTGGCGCTGTAAAGGATGAAAACGCATTTTAGCCTGTAACTTCCACATTTTAAATCACATCTTCATAAACTTTATATCCACGTGTTCCCTACATAGAGTCGCATCTTCTGACCTAGGCCACGCCCACTCCCACAGCATATTTCTCTTTGTAAGTCACTACACGTCAAAAACCTACTTTTTCGAACTCCTCCTAGGATCTACACTCCATCTGCACAAAACTTTGCACACACAATCTCCAGACTTGCCTCATCAAAAATTATCAAAAGAATTTTGCTACTCGAAAAAACGCAATACTTATAAATAAGAATTTTTTTCTGCTAGCTAAAAAACGCATACCATTGCATATTTTTGTCAAAATAGAAGCTATCGACATGAAACTCAAGCCACTTGTTTCCAAGGTCAACCACAGCCTCTGTACCAAATTTCGTGCAAATTGGGCAACAGGGGGCGCTATAAACAGAGAAACATTAAGCGACAAGAAAGTTGCTCGGATTCGCACAAAATTTGGCAAGCGCGATCTGGAGTCCCTCCCGAGCCCGGCCGTAAAGTTTTGTGATGTTTGGTCAAAGTGGGCATGACTTATTACAACAAACTTATTCAGCATTTCACACTTGCAGTGCTCTTCCCATTGCAATAAGAGGAAGGGAGACACAGAGCAGCCTTGTTTTACCCAACATTTAACAGCAAACCCCAGCAACATGCCTCCCGGTCACGAAACAGACCGTTTGCGTTGCGTGGGCTCCGCTACGCCCGGGGGCCGAGTCGCGCTGGAGGCTTGGCCCCCGTTCATAACTGCTTGCAGTTCTAGTTATCGTTATTTTTATTCTTCCACGAGTAAAAGTGTTGCTGCAGGCTAAACCGTGCAAGGGACGGTGGTGCAATTTGGAGGGTTGGTCCAGACCCCTGCACGTACCTCAGGCGCAAAAAGTGACATATGTCCGCCAGCAGGTGGCGCTATAACCAAGGAAAACACCTTTTGGCCTATAACTCCCACACCGCATGTTGCACATTCAAAAACCTCATATCCCCAGATTCCCTGAATAGGCCTGAATCTCTTGGGCTAGGCCACGCCCATTTCCGCCTAGACTTTTTTTTCAGGAAATCGCAAAAACTCAAAAACCTACTTTTTCAAACTCCTCCATGGGGTTTGGTCCCATCAGTGTGAAATTTGGCACGTACATTCATCTGCTGGACCTCATCTACAGTTATCAAAAGATTTTTGTTCTGTCAAAATATGCGCAAATTATTAACGAATAAAATTTTCTAGCTAGCTACTACAATGCAAAGAGTTGCATAACTCCGTCAAAAAAAATGTTAATGACACCAAATGTGAGATCCATGGTTGCCATGTGACTCTGGGGGTGTGAGCCAACTTTGGCTCATTTTCGCCACTAGGGGGCGCTGCAAATATGGCAACATTATATCTCTTAAACGGCAAAAACCGATTTTTACCAAATTTGGCGGGGATGATGCTGGGTCACTCCTGAGGCCATATCTTGAAGGTAATCACGATTGGTCAAAGTGGGCGTGGCTTATTACGAGATAAACAACAAACATTTATTTCAGCTCAAGTGTTATGCTGAGGACTGTGAAATTTACAGGGTTTATATGGAATAGGACACAGACACCCCATACCAAAAATTGTGCGTATGCTCCACTAGGTGGCGCTGTGACGGACGCAAACGCATTTTGGCCTGTAACTTCTACATTTTTAATCACATCTTCATAAACTTTATATCCCCGTGTTCCCGAAATAGATCCGCATCTTATGACATAGGCCACGCCCACTCCCACAGCATATTTCTCTTTGTAAGTCCCTACACGTCAAAAACCTACTTTTTCGAACTCCTCTTAGGGTTTACGCTCCATCTCCGCGAAACTTTGCACACACAACCTCCAGACTTGCCTGATCAAAAGTTATCAAAAGAATTTTGCTACTCCAAAAAACCAGATACTTATAAAAAAGCTTTTTTTTCTGCTAGCTAAAAAACACATACTGTTGCATATTTTTGTCAAAATACAAGCTATCAACATGAAACTCAAGTCACTTGTTTCCAAGGTAAACCAGAGGCTCTGTACCAAATTTGGTGCAAATTTGGCAACAGGGGGCGCTATAAACACGGTAATATCAAGCGACACAAAAGTTGCTCGAATCTGCACGAAATTCGGGGACTGTGATCTGGAGTCGCTCCCGAACCCGGTCGTAAGGTTTTGTTATGTTTGGTCAAAGTGGGCGTGACTTGTTACAACAAACATATTCAACATTTGACACTATCAGTACTCTTCCCACTACAGTAAGAGGAAGGGAGAGACAGGGCAGCCTTGTTTTACCCAAGGTTTAACGGCAAACCTCGGCAACGTGCCTCCTGGTGACAAAATGGAGCCATTTGCGTTGCGTGGGCTCCGCTGCGCCCGGGGGCCGAGTCGCGCGGGAGGCTTGGCCCCCGTTCATAACTGCTTGCAGTTCTAGTTAGGGGGCCAAGCCCGCGGGGCCTGGGGAACGCGTATGCAAGCATACGCGTTTCCCAGGACCAGCGGTGCTGGGAACCCTATTGTTTTTGTTCGGATTTTTATAGTTTTTTTTTTTTTTTTTTTTCTCTATTTTTATTCTTCCACGGGTAAAAGTCTTGCTGCAGGCTAAACCGTGCATGGGAGGGCGGTGCAATTTGGAGGGTTGGTCCAGACCCCTGCAGGGACCTCAGCCGCAAAAATTGACATATGTCTACCAGCAGGGGGCGCTACAACCAAGGGAAACACCTTTTGGCCTATAACTCCCACACCGTATGTCACACATTCAAAAACCTCATATCCCCAGATTCCCTGATTTGCCCTGAATCACCTGGGCTAAGCCACGCCCATTTCCGCCTGGAATTTTTTTTCAGGAAATCGCAAAAACTCAAAAACCTACTTTTTCGAACTCCTCCTTGGGGTTTGGTCAGCTCAGTCTGAAAATTGGCACGTACGTTCGTCACCTGGACCTGATCTAAAGTTATCAAAAGAATTTTGTTCGGTCAAAATTCGCGCAAATTATTAACGAATAAAATTTTCTAGCTAGCTATAAAAACACAAAGAGTTGCATAACTCAGTCAAAATAAATGCTAACGACACCAAGTCTGAGATCCTGGGTTATCATGTAACTGTGGGGTTATGAGCCAAATTTTGCTCATTTTCGCCACTAGGGGGCACTGCAAATATGGCAATGTTATATCTCTTAAACCGCAGCACTAATTTTTACCAAATTTGGTGGGCATGATCCTGTGTCACTCCTGAGGCCATATCTTGAAGGTAACCCTGAGTGGTCAAAGTGGGCCTGGCTTATTATGAGATAAACAACAAACCTTTATTTCAGCCCAAGTATTATGCTGAGGACTGTGAAATTTACAGGGTATATATAGAATAGGACACAGACCACCCTGACCAAAAATTGTGCATCTACTCCACTAGGTGGCGCCCTAACGGACGCAAACGCGTTTTGGCCTGTAACTTCCACATTTTTAATCACATCTTCATAAACTTTATATCCACCTGTTCCCAGAATAGATCCGCATCTTCTGACATAGGCCACGCCCACTCCCACAGCATATTGCTCTTTGTAAGTCGCTACACGTCAAAAACCTACTTTTTCGAACTCCTCCTAGGATTTACGCTCCATCTGCACGAAACTTTGCACACACAATCTCCAGACTTGCCTGATCAAAAGTTATCAAAAGAATTTTGCTACTCCAAAAAATGCGACACTTATAAATAAAAAATTTTTTCTGCTAGCTAAAAAACACATACCATTGCATATTTTTGTCAAAATAAAAGCTATCAACATCAAACTCAAATCACTTGTTTCAGAGGTCAGCCAGAGGCTCTGTACCAAATTTAGTGCAAATTGGCCAACAGGGGGCGCTGTAAACTGAGAAAAAATCAAGCAACACAAAAGTTGCTCTGATTCAGACGAAATTCGGCGCGTGCCATGTGGACTCGCTCCCGAGGCTGTCTGTCAAGTTTAGTGATGTTTGGTCAAAGTGGGCGTGACTTCTTACAAAAAACATATTCAGCCTTTCACACTGCTCTTCCCATTGCAATAACAGCAATGGGGAGAGAGGGCAGCCTTGTTCGACCCAGCGTTCGATAGCAGATCTTGATGGTGTGCCTCCCGGTGACAAAACAGAGCTGTTCGCATTGCATGGGGTCCGCGACGCGCGGGGGCCGAGTCGCACGGGAGGCTTGGCCCCCGTTCATAACTGCTTGCAGTTCTAGTTTCTTTTATTCTTCCGTTGGTAAAAGTGGTGCTGCAGGCTAAACCGTACAAGGCAGGGCGGTGGAATTTGGAGGATTGCTCCAGACCCCTGCACGTACCTCAGGCGCAAAAATTGACATATGTCTGCCAGCAGGTAGCGCTATAACCAAGGAAAACACGTTTTGGCCTATAACTCCCAAATCCTTTGGCGCACATTCAAAAGCCTCATATCCACAGATTCCCTGAATTGCCCTGAATCACCTGGGCTAGGCCACGCCCATTTCCGCCTAGAATTTTTTTTCAGGAAATCGCTAAAACTCGAAAACCAACTTTTTCGAACTCCTCCTTGGGGTTTGGTCCGATCAGTGTGAAATTTGGTATGTCCATTCGTCAGCTGGACCTGATCTAAAGTTATCAAAACAGTTTTGGTTGGTCAAAATATGCCCAAATTATTAACGAATAAAATTTTAAAGCTAGCTAGAAAAATGCGAACAGTTGCATATCTCGATCAAAATAAATGCTAACGACACCAAATCCGAGATCCTAGGTTGGCATGTGACTGTGGGGGTGTGAGCCAAGTTTGGTTAACTTTGCCCACTAGGGGGCGCTGCAAATATGCCAACGTTATATCTCTTAAACGGCAACACCGATTTTTACCAAATTTGGTGGGCATGATGCTGGGTCACTCCTGAGGCCATATCTTGATGATAATCACGACTGGTCAAAGTGGGCGTGGCTTATTACGACATAAACAACAAACATTTATTTTAGCTCAAGTATTATGCTGAGGGCTGTGAAATTTACAGGGTATATATAGAATAGGACACACACCACCCACACCAAAAATTATGCATCTACTCCACTAGGTGGCACTGTAATGGACACAATCACGTTTTGGCCTGTAACTTCCACATTTTTGATCACAAGTTCATAAACTTTATATCCACATGTTCCCTACATAGACCCGCATCTTCTGCCATAGGCCACGCCCACTTCCACAACACATTTCTCTTTCTAATTCGCTACACGTTAAAAACCTATTTTTTCGAACTCCTCCTAGGGTTTACGCTCCATCTGCACGAAACTTTGCACATACAGTTTCCAGATCGGCCTGATCAAAAGTTATCAAAAGAATTTTGCTACTCCAAAAAATGCGGTACTTACAAATAATCAATTTTTTCTGCTAGCCAAAAAACCCATATTGCTGCATATTTTTGTCAAACTAAAAGCTATCAACATGAAACTCAAATCACTTGTTTCAGACGTCAGCAAGAGGCTCTGTACCAAATTTGGTGCAAATTTGTCAAAAGGGGGCGCTATAAACTGAGAAAAATCAAGCGTCACAAAAGTTGCTCAGATTCGCACGAAATTTTGTGAGCGTGATGTGGAGTCACTCCCGAGGCCAGCCGTAAAGTTTAGTACTGTTTGGTCAAAGTGGGCGTGACTTGTTACGACAAACATATTCAGCAATAATACAGAGCTTCCAGTGCTCTTCCCATTACAATAAGAAGAGTGGAGAGAGAGGGCATCCTTGTTTGACCTCATGTGCGATAGCAAATCTTGGCGACGTACTTTCCTGTACCGAAATAAAGCCATTCGCGTTGCGTGGGCTACGCGACGCCCGGGGGCCGAGTCGCGCGGGAGGCTTGGCCCCCTTTCATAACTGCTTGCAGTTCTAGTCTTATTATTATTTTTATACTTCCACGAGTAAAAGTGGTGCTGCAGGCTAAACCGTGCAAGGGAGGGTGGTGCAATTTGGAGGGTTAGTCCAGACCCCTGCACGGACCTCAGCCGCAAAAATTGACATATGTCTGCCAGCAGGTGGCGCTATAACCAAGGGAAACACGTTTTGGCCTATAACTCCCACACCGTATGTCACACATTCAAAAGCCTCATATCCACAGATTTCCTGAATCCGCCTGAATCACCTGGGCTAGGCCACGCCCATTTCCGCCTATAATTTTTTTTCAGGAAATCGCAAAAACTCGAAAACCTACTTTTTCAAACTCCTCCTTGGGGTTTGGTCCAATCAGTGTGCAATTTGGCACGTATGTTCGTCAGCTAGACATGATCTAAACTTATCAAAAGAATTTTGTTCGGTCAAAATATGTACAAATTATTTACGAATAAAATTTTCTAGCTAGTTATAAAAATGCGAACAGTTGCATATCTAGCTCAAAATAAATGCTAACGACACCAAATCTGAGATCCTTGGTTGGCATGTGACTGTGGGGCTAGGAGCCACATTTGGTTAATGTTGACCACTAGGGGGCGCTGCAAATATGGCAACGTTATATCTCTTAAACGCCAACACCGATTTTTACCAAATTTGGTGGGTATGATGCTGGGTCACTCCTGAGGCCATGTCTTGAAAGTAATCACGACTGGTCAAAGTGGGCGTGGCATATTACGACATAAACAACAACCATTTGTTTCTGCTCAAGTATTATGCTGAGGGCTGTGAAATTTACAGGGTATATATAGAATGGGACACAGACCACCCACACCAAAAATTGTGCGTCTACTCCACTAGGTGGCGCTGTAATGGATGCAAACGCATTTTGGCCTGTAACTTCCACATTTTTAATCACATCTTCATAAACTTCATATCCACGACTTCCCTACATAGAGCCGCATCTTTTGACATAGGCCACGCCCACTCCCACAGCATATTTCTCTTTGTAAGTCGCTACACATCAAAATCCTACTTTTTTAAACTCCTCCTAGAGTTTACGTTCCATCCACACGAAACTTTGCACACACAATCTCCACATGTGCCTGATCAAAAGTTTTCAAAAGAATTTTGCTACTCCAAAAAATGCCGTACTTAGAAATAAACAATTTTTTCTGCTAGCTAAAAAACACATACTGTTGCATATTTTTGTCCAAGTAAAAGCTATCGACATGACACTCAAATCACTTGTTTCTAAGGTCAACCAGAGGCTCTGTACCAAATTTGGTGCAAATTGGTCAAAAGGGGGCGCTATAAACTGAGAAAAATCAAGCGATACAAAAGTTGCAAGCATACGCGGTTCCCAGGACCAGCGGTGCTGGGAACCCTATTGTTTTTGTTAAAATTTTTATTAGGGGCCAAGCCCGGGGGGCCTGGGGGACGCGTATGCACAAGCATATGCGTTTCCCAGGACCAGTGGTGCTGGGAACCCTATTGTTTTTGTTCGGATTTTTATAGTTCACTATTATTAGGGGGCCAAGCCCGCGGGGGCTGGGGAACGCGTATGCAAGGCATACGCGTTTCCCAGCACCAGCGGTGCTGGGAACCCTATTGTAATTGTTCCGATTTTTATTAGGGGGCCAAGCCCGCGGGGCCTGGGGGACGCGTATGCACAAGCATACGCGTTTCCCAGGACCAGCGGTGCTGGGAACCCTATTGTTTTTGTTCGGATTTTTATAGTTTTTTTTTTTTTTTTTTTTTTTTTCTCTATTTTTATTCTTCCGTTGGTAAAAGTCTTGCTGCAGGCTAAACCGTGCAAGGGAGGGTGGTGCAATTTGGAGGGTTGGTCCAGACCCCTGCAGGGACCTCAGACGCAAAAATTGACATATGTACGCCAGAAGGGGGCGCTATAACAAAGGGCAAAATTTTTTGGGCTATAACTCCCACACCATACATCGCACATTGAAAATCCTCATATCCACAGATTCCCTGAATAGCCCTGAATCCCGTGGGTTAGGCCACGCCCATTTCCGCCTATAATTTTTTTTCGCTACATTGCGAAAACTGCAAAACCTACTTTTTCAAACTCCTCCTTGGGGTTTTGTCCGATCAGTGTGAAATTTAGCACGTACAGTCTTCCGATAGACCTAACCAAAAGTTATCAAAACAATTTTGTTAGGTCAAAATATGCGCAAATTATTAACGAATAAAATTTTCTAGCTAGCTATAAAAACAAGAACAGTTGCATATCTCGGTCAAAGTAAATGCTAACGACACCAAATCTGAGATCCTTGGTTGGCATGTGACTGTGAGGGTATGAGCCAAATTTGGCTAATGTTGGCCACTAGGGGGCGCTGCAAATATGGGAACGTTATATCTCTTAAACGCCAACACTGATTTTTACCAAATTTGGTGGGCATGATGCTGGGTCACTCCTGAGGCCATATCTTGAAGGTCATCACGACTGGTAAAAGTGGGCGTGGCTTATTACAAGATAAACAACAAACATTTATTTCAGCTCAAGTATTAAGCTGAGGGCTGTGAAATTTACAGGGTATATCTAGAATAGCACACAGACCGCCCATACCAAAAATTGTGCATCTACTCCACTAGGTGGCGCTTGTAACGGATGCAAAAGCATTTTGGCCTGTAACTTCTACATTTTAAATCACAACTTCATAAACTTTATATTCACGTGTTCCCTGAATAGAGCCGCATCTTCTGACATAGGCCACGCCCACTCACACAGCAGATTTCTCTTTGTAAGACGCTACACGTCAAAAACCTACTTTTTCGAACTCCTCCTAGGGTTTACGCTCCAGCTGCACGAAACTTTGCACATACAATCTCCAGATGGGCCTGATCAAAAGTTATCAAAAGAATTGTGCTACTAAAAAAAAATGCGGTACTTACAAATAATAAATTTTTTCTGCTAGCTAAAAAAACACATATTGTTGCATATTTTTGTCAAAGTAAAAGCTATTGACATGAAACTCTAATCACTTGTTTCAGACGTCAGCAAGAGGCTCTGTACCAAATTTGGTGCAAATTTGTCAAAAGGGGCGCTATAAAAAGAGAAAAATCAAGCGACACAAAAGTTGCTCAGATTCGCACGACATTTTGTGAGCGTGATGTGGAGTCACTCCCGAGGCCAGCCGTAAAGTTTTGTACTGTTTGGTCAAAGTGGGCGTGACTTGTTACGACAAACATATTCAGCAATAATACAGAGCTTCCAGTGCTCTTCCCATTACAATAACAAGAATGGAGAGAGAGGCCAGCCTTGTTTGACCTGATGTGCGATAGCAAATCTTGGCGACGTACCTTCCTGTACCAAAATAGAGCCATTCGCGTTGCGTGGGCTACGCGATGCCCGGGGGCCGAGTCGCGCGGGAGGCTTGGCCCCCGTTCATAACTGCTTGCAGTTCTAGTTAGGGGGCCAAGCCTGCGGGGCCTGGGGGACGCGTATGCACAAGCATACGCGTTTCCCAAGACCAGCGGTGCTGGGAACCCTATTGTTTTTGTTAAGATTTTTAGGGGGCCAAGCCCGCGGGGCCTGGGGGACGCGTATGCACAAGCACACGCGTTTCCCAGGACCAGCGGTGCTGGGAACCCTATTGTTTTTGTTAAGATTTTTATTATCGTTATTTTTATTCTTCCACGAGTAAAAGTGTTGCTGCAGGCTAAACCGTGCAAGGGAGGGTGGTGCAATTTGGAGGGTTGGTCCAGACCCCTGCACGTACCTCAGGCGCAAAAAGTGACATATGTCCGCCAGCAGGTGGCGCTATAACCAAGGAAAACACCTTTTGGCCTATAACTCCCACACCGCATGTTGCACATTCAAAAACCTCATATCCCCAGATTCCCTGAATAGCCCTGAATCTCTTGGGCTAGGCCACGCCCATTTCCGCCTAGACTTTTTTTTCAGGAAATCGCAAAAACTCAAAAACCTACTTTTTCAAACTCCTCCATGGGGTTTGGTCCCATCAGTGTGAAATTTGGCACGTACATTCATCTGCTGGACCTCATCTACAGTTATCAAAAGATTTTTGTTCTGTCAAAATATGCGCAAATTATTAACGAATAAAATTTTCTAGCTAGCTACTAAAATGCAAAGAGTTGCATAACTCCGTCAAAAAAAATGTTAATGACACCAAATGTGAGATCCATGGTTGCCATGTGACTCTGGGGGTGTGAGCCAACTTTGGCTCATTTTCGCCACTAGGGGGCGCTGCAAATATGGCAACATTATATCTCTTAAACGGCAAAACCGATTTTTACCAAATTTGGCGGGGATGATGCTGGGTCACTCCTGAGGCCATATCTTGAAGGTAATCACGATTGGTCAAAGTGGGCGTGGCTTATTACGAGATAAACAACAAACATTTATTTCAGCTCAAGTGTTACGCTGAGGACTGTGAAATTTACAGGGTTTATATGGAATAGGACACAGACACCCCATACCAAAAATTGTGCGTATGCTCCACTAGGTGGCGCTGTGACGGACGCAAACGCATTTTGGCCTGTAACTTCTACATTTTTAATCACATCTTCATAAACTTTATATCCCCGTGTTCCCGAAATAGATCCGCATCTTATGACATAGGCCACGCCCACTCCCACAGCATATTTCTCTTTGTAAGTCCCTACACGTCAAAAACCTACTTTTTCGAACTCCTCTTAGGGTTTTACGCTCCATCTCCGCGAAACTTTGCACACACAATCTCCAGACTTGCCTGATCAAAAGTTATCAAAAGAATTTTGCTACTCCAAAAAACCAGATACTTATAAAAAAAGCTTTTTTTTCTGCTAGCTAAAAAACACATACTGTTGCATATTTTTGTCAAAATACAAGCTATCAACATGAAACTCAAGTCACTTGTTTCCAAGGAAAACCAGAGGCTCTGTACCAAATTTGGTGCAAATTTGGCAACAGGGGGCGCTATAAACACGGTAATATCAAGCGACACAAAAGTTGCTCGAATCTGCACGAAATTCGGGGACTGTGATCTGGAGTCGCTCCCGAACCCGGTCGTAAGGTTTTGTTATGTTTGGTCAAAGTGGGCGTGACTTGTTACAACAAACATATTCAACATTTGACACTATCAGTACTCTTCCCACTACAGTAAGAGGAAGGGAGAGACAGGGCAGCCTTGTTTTACCCAAGGTTTAACGGCAAACCTCGGCAACGTGCCTCCTGGTGACAAAATGGAGCCATTTGCGTTGCGTGGGCTCCGCTGCGCCCGGGGGCCGAGTCGCGCGGGAGGCTTGGCCCCCGCTCATAACTGCTTGCAGTTCTAGTTAGGGGGCCAAGCCCGCGGGGGCTGGGGACCGCGTATGCAAGCATACGCGGTTCCCAGGACCAGCGGTGCTGGGAACCCTATTGTTTTTGTTAAGATTTTTAGGGGGCCAAGCCCGCGGGGCCTGGGGGACGCGTATGCAAGCATACGCGTTTCCCAGGACCAGCGGTGCTGGGAACCCTATTGTTTTTGTTCAGATTTTTATTATAGTTATATTTTTATTCTTCCACGGCTAAAAGTGGTGCTGCAGCCTACACTGTGCAAGGGAGGGCGGTGCAATTTGGAGGGTTGGTCCAGACCCCTGCACGTACCTCAGACGCAAAAAATGATATATGTCTGCCAGCAGGTGGCGCTATAACCAAGGGAAACACCTTTTGGCCTATAACTCCCAAAACCGTTTCTCGCACATTCAAAAGCCTCACATCCTTACCTTCCCTGAATTGCCCTGAATCAACTGGGATAGGCCACGCCCATTTCCGCCTATAATTTTTTTTTGCTACATCGCGAAAACTCGAAAATTTACTTTTTCGAACTTCTCCTTGGGGTTTTGTCCGATCAGTGTGAAATTTGGCACGTGCAGTCTTCAGAGGGATCTGATCTAAAGTTATCAAGAGAATTTGGTTCCGTCAATGTATGCGCAAATTATTAACAAATAAATTTTTCTAGCTAGCTATAAAAACACGAACAGTTGCATATCTCGGTCAAAATAAATGCTAACGACACGAAGGCTGAAATCTTTGATTGGCATGTGAATGTGAAGGTATGAGCCAAATTTGGTTGATGTTGGCCACTAGGGGGCGCTGCAAATATGGCAACGTCATATCTCTTAAACGGAAACACCGATTTTTACGAAATTTGGTGGGTATGATGCTGGGTCACTCCTGAGGCCATACCTTGAAGGTAATCAGGACTGGTCAAAGTGGGCGTGGCTTATTACGACATAAACAACAAACATTTATTTCAGCTCAAGTATTATGCTGAGGACTGTGAAATTTACAGGGTATATATAGAATAGGACACAGACCACCCATAACAAAAATTGTGCATCTACTCCACTAGGTGGCGCTGTAAAGGATGAAAACGCATTTTAGCCTGTAACTTCCACATTTTAAATCACATCTTCATAAACTTTATATCCACGTGTTCCCTACATAGAGTCGCATCTTCTGACCTAGGCCACGCCCACTCCCACAGCATATTTCTCTTTGTAAGTCACTACACGTCAAAAACCTACTTTTTCGAACTCCTCCTAGGATCTACACTCCATCTGCACAAAACTTTGCACACACAATCTCCAGACTTGCCTCATCAAAAATTATCAAAAGAATTTTGCTACTCGAAAAAACGCAATACTTATAAATAAGAATTTTTTTCTGCTAGCTAAAAAAACGCATACCATTGCATATTTTTGTCAAAATAGAAGCTATCGACATGAAACTCAAGCCACTTGTTTCCAAGGTCAACCACAGCCTCTGTACCAAATTTCGTGCAAATTGGGCAACAGGGGGCGCTATAAACAGAGAAACATTAAGCGACAAGAAAGTTGCTCGGATTCGCACAAAATTTGGCAAGCGCGATCTGGAGTCCCTCCCGAGCCCGGCCGTAAAGTTTTGTGATGTTTGGTCAAAGTGGGCATGACTTATTACAACAAACTTATTCAGCATTTCACACTTGCAGTGCTCTTCCCATTGCAATAAGAGGAAGGGAGACACAGAGCAGCCTTGTTTTACCCAACATTTAACAGCAAACCCCAGCAACATGCCTCCCGGTCACGAAACAGACCCGTTTTGCGTTGCGTGGGCTCCGCTACGCCCGGGGGCCGAGTCGCGCTGGAGGCTTGGCCCCCGTTCATAACTGCTTGCAGTTCTAGTTAGGGGGCCAAGCCCGCGGGGGCTGGGGAACGCGACTGCAAAGCAGACGCGTTTCCCAGCACCAGCGGTGCTGGGAACCCTATTGTAATTGTTCCGATTTTTATTTTTATTTCTTTTATTCTTCCGTTGATAAAAGTGCTACTGCAGGCTAAACCGTACAAGGGAGGGTGGTGGAATTTGGAGGGTTGGTCCAGACCCCTGCACGTACCTCAGACGCAAAAATTCACATATGTCTGCCAGCAGGTGGCGCTATAACCAAGGGAAACACCTTTTGGCCGATAACTCCCAAACCCTTTGGGGCACATTCAAAAGGCTCATATCCACAGATTCCCTGAATTGCCCTGAATCACCTGGGCTAGGCCACGCCCATTTCCGCCTAGAATTTTTTTTCAGGAAATCGCTAAAACTCCAAAATCTACTTTTTTCGAACTCCTCCTTGGGGTTTGGTCCGATCAGTGTGAAATTTGGTATGTCCATTCGTCAGCTGGACCTCATCTAAAGTTATCAAAACAGTTTTGTTTGGTCAAAATATGCGCAAATTATTAACAAAAAAAATGTTATAGCTAGCTAGAAAAAACGCGAACAGTTGCATATCTCGGTCAAAATAAATGCTAATGACGCCAAATCCGAGATCCGTGGTTGTCATGTGACTGTGGGAGTGTGAGCCAAATTTGGTTAACTTTGCCCACTAGGGGGCGCTGCAAATATGCCAACATTATATCTCTTAAACGGCAAACACCGATTTTTACCAAATTTGGTGGGCATGATGCTGGGTCACTCCTGAGGCAATATCTTGATGGTAATCACGACTGGTCAAAGTGGGCGTGGCTTATTACGACATACACAACAAACATTTATTTTAGCTCAAGTATTATGCTGAGGGCTTTGAAATTTACAGGGTATATATAGTATAGGACACACACCAGCCACACCAAAAATTATGCGTCTACTCCACTAGGTGGCGCTGCAACGGACACAATCACGTTTTGGCCTGTAACTTCCACATTTTTGATCACAAGTTCATAAACTTTATATCCACGTGTTCCCTACATAGAGCCGCATATTCTCACATAGGCCACGCCCACTTCCACAACATATTTCTCTTTCTAATTTGCTACACGTTAAAAACCTACTTTTTCGAACTCCTCCTAGGTTTTACACTCCATCTGCACGAAACTTTGCACATACAGTCTCCAGATTGGCCTGATCAAAAGTTATCAAAACAATTTTGCTACTCCAAAAAATGCGGTACTTACAAATAATAAATTTTTTCTGCTGGCTAAAAAACACATATTGCTGCATATTTTTGTCAAAGTAAAAGCTATCGAAATGAAACTCAAATCACTTGTTTCAGACCTCAGTAAGACGCTCTGTACCAAATTTGATGCAAATTTGTCAAAAGGGGGCGCTATAAACAGAGAAAAATCAAGCCACACAAAAGTTGCTCAGATTCGCACGAAATTTTGTGAGCGTGATGTGGAGTCACTCCCGAGGCCAACCGTAAAGTTAAGTGATGTTTGCTCAAAAGTGGGCGTGACTTGTTACAAAAAACATATTCTGCCTTTGACACTTGCAGTGCTCTTCCCATTACAGTAAGAGGAAGGGAGAGACAGGGCAGCCTTGTTTGATCTCACATTTAACGGCAAACCTCGGCGACGTGCCTTGCGGTGACGAAACAGAGCCGTTTGCGTTGCGTGGGCTCCGCAACGCCTGGGGGCCGAGTTGCGCGGGAGGCTTGGCCCCCTTTCATAACTGCTTGCAGTTCTAGTTAGGGGGCCAAGCCCGCGGGGCCTGGGGGACGCGTATGCACAAGCATACGCGTTTCCCAGGACCAGCGGTGCTGGGAACCCTATTGTTTTTGTTCGGATTTTTATAGTTTTTTTTTTTTTTCTCTATTTTTATTCTTCCGTTGGTAAAAGTGCTGCTGCAGCCTAAACCGTGCAAGGGAGGGCAGTGCAATTTGGAGGGTTGGTCCAGACCCCTGCAGGGACCTCAGACGCAAAAAATCACATATGTCCGCCACTAGGTGGCGCTATAAGCAAGGAAAACACGTTTTGGCCTATAACTCCCACACCGTATGTCGCACATTCAAAAGCCTCATAACCTCAGATTCCCTGAATAGCTCTGAATCACCTGGGCTAGGCCACACCCATTTCCGCCTATAATTTTTTTTTGCTACATCGCGAAAACCGGAAAACCTACTTTTTCGAACTCCTCCTTGGGGTTTTGTCCCATCAGCGTCAAACTTGGCGTGTACAGTCTACAGTTGTAACTGATCTAAAGTTAAACAAAAGAATTTTGCTCGGTAAAAAGATGCACAAATTATTAACGAATGAATTTCTCAAGCTAGCTATAAAAACGCGAACTGTTGCATATCTCGGTCAAAATAAATGCTAACGACACCAAACCTCGGATCCTTGGTTGGCATGCCACTGTGAGGCTAAGACCCAAATTTGGCTGATGTTAGCCACTAGGGGGCGCTGCAGATACGGTACATTTATATCTCTTAAACGACAACACCGATTTCAATGAAATTGGCTGGCTACCATGCTGGATGACTCCTGAGGCCACATCTTCAAATTAATCGCGACTGGTCAAAGTGGGCATGGCTTATGACGCGATAAACAACAAACGTTTATTTCAGCAGAAGTATTAAGCTGAGAGGTCTGAAATTGACAGGGTATATGTAGAATAGGACACAGACTGCCCATACCGAAAATTGTGCATCTACTCCACTAGGTGGCGCTATAACAGACGCAAACACGTTTGGGCGACTAACTTCCACATTTTAAGTCACATCTTCATAAACTTTATATCCACGTGTTCCCTGCATAGAGCCGCATCTTATGACATAGGCCACGCCCAGTTCCACAACATATTTCTCTTTCTAATTCGCTACACGTCAAAAACCTACTTTTTCAAACTCCTCCTAGGGGTTACGCTCCAGCTGCACGACACTTTGCACATACAGTCTCCAGATGGCCCTGATCAAAAGTTATCAAAAGAATTTTGCTACTCCAAAAAAAGCGGTACTTATAAAAAAAACAATTTTTTCTGCTAACTAAAAAACACATATTGTTGCATATTTTTGTCAAAGTAAAAGGTATCAACATGAAACTTGAGTCACTTCTTTCAGTGGTCACCCAGAGGTTCTGTACCAAATTTGGTGCAAATTGGGCAACAGGGGGCGCTACAAACACGGTAATATCAAGCGACACAAAAGTAGCTTGGATCCGCACGAAATTCGGGGAGCGTGATCTGGAGTCCCTCCCGAGCCCGGCCGTAAAGTTTAGTCATGTTTGATCAAAGTGGGCGTGACTTGTCACAACAAACATATTCTGCCTTTGACACTTGCAGTGCTCTTCCCATTACAGTAAGAGGAAGGGAGAGACAGGGCAGCCTTGTTTGACCTCACATTTAACGGCAAACCTCGGCGACGTGCCTTCCGGTGACGAAACAGAGCCATTTGCGTTGCGTGGGCTCCGCGACGCCCGGGGGCCGAGTCGCGCGGGAGGCTTGGCCCCCTTTCATAACTGCTTGCAGTTCTAGTTTTTTTTTTTTTCCTCCTTATTTTTATTTTTCCGTTGATAAAAGTGGTGCTGCAGGCTAAACCGTGCAAGGGAGGGCGGTGCAATTTGGAGGATTGGTCCAGACCCCTGCAGGGACCTCAGGCGCACAAAATGAGATATGTCCACCAGCAGGTGGCGCTATAACCAAGGGCAACGCCTTTTGGCCAAAAACTCCCAAACCGTTTGTCGCACATTCAGAAGGCTCATATCCACAGATTCCCTCAATTGCCCTGAATCACCTGGGCTAGGCCACGCCCATTTCCGCCTATAATTTTTTTTCAGGAAATCGCAAAAACTCAAAAACCTACTTTTTCGAACTCCTCCTTGGGGTTTCGTCCGATCACTGTGAAATTTGCCACGTATGGTCTTGAGAGGGATCTGATCTAAAGTTATCAAAAGAATTTTGTTCGGTCAAACTTTGCGCTAATTATTAACGAATAAATTTATCTAGCTAGCTATAAAAACACAAAACACTTGCATATCTTGGTCTAAATAAATGCTAACAATACCAAATCTGAGAAACTTGGTTGCCATGTCACTGTGGGGGTATGAGCCAAATTTGGCTGATTTCGGCCACTAGGGGGCGCTGCAAATATGGGAACGTTATATCTCTTAAACAGCAACACCGATTTATACAAAATTTGGTGGGCATGATGCTGGGTCACTCCTGAGGCCATACCTTGAAGGTCATCACGACTGGTCAAAGTGGGCATGGCTTATTACGACATAAACAACAAACATTTATTTCAGCTCAAGTATTAAGCTGAGGGCTGCGAAATTTACAGGGTATCTATAGAATAGCACACAGACCAGCCATACCAAACATTGTGCATCTACTCCACTAGATGGCGCTGTAACGGATGCAAACGCATTTTCGCCTGTAACTTCCACATTTAAAATCACATTCTCATAAACTTTATATCCACGTGTTCCCTCCATAGATCCGCATTTTTTGACATAGGCCACGCCCACTCCCACAGCATATTTCTCTTTGTAAGTCGCTACACGTCAAAAACCTACTTTTTTCCAACTCCTCCTACGGTTTATACTCCAGCTGGACGAAACTTTGCACATACAATCTCCAGATGGGCCTGATCAAAAGTTATCAAAAGAATTTTGCTACTCCAAAAAATGCAGTACTTATAACTAAACAAATTTTTCCGCTAGCTAAAAAACACATACTCTTGCATATTTTTGTCAAAGTAAAAGCTATCGTCATGAAACTCAAATCACTTGTTTCAGAGGTCAACCACAGGCTCAGTGCCAAATTTGGCGCTAATTGGCCATTAGGGGGCGCTATAAACACAGAAACATTAAGTGACAAAAAAGTTGCTCGGATTTACACGAAATTTGGTCAGCACGATGTGGACTCACTCCCGAGGCCAGCTGTAAAGTTTAGTAATGTTTGGTCAAAGTGGGCGTGACTTATTACAACAAACATATTCAGCAATAATACAGGGATTCCAGTGCTCTTCCCATTACAATAAGAGGAATGGAAAGAGAGGGCAGCCTCATTTCACCCAAAGTTTGATACCAAATCTTGGCGACGTGCCACCCGGTAACAAAACAGAGCCGTTTGCGTTGCGTGGGCTCCGCTATGCCCGGGGGCCGAATCGCGCGGGAGGCTTGGCCCCCGTTGATAACTGCTTGCAGTTCTAGTTATTATTATTATTATAGTTCCCTATTATTTTTATTTTTCCCACAATAAAAGTGGTGCTGCAGGCTAAACCGTGCAAGGGAGGGCGGTGCAATTTGGAGGGTTAGTCCAGACCCCTGCACGTACCTCAGGCGCAAAAATTCACATATGTCCGCCAGCAGGTGGCGCTATAACCAAGGGAAACACCTTTTGGGCTATAACTCCCACATCGTATGTCGCACATTCAAAAGCCTCATATCCACAGATTCCCTGATTTGCCCTGAATCAACTGGGCTAGGCCACGCCCATTTCCGCCTATAATTTTTTTTCAGGAAATCGCGAAAACTCAAAAACCTACTTTTTCAAACTCCTCCTTGTGATTTGGTCCGATCAGTGTGAAATTTGCTACGTATATTCGTCAGCTTCACATAATCTAAAGTTATCAAAATAATTTTGTTACGTCAAAATATGTACAAATTATTAACGAATAAAATATTCGAGCTAGCTATGAAAACATGAACAGTTGCATATCTAGGTCAAAATAAATGCTAACGACACCAAATCTGAGATCCATGGTTGCCATATGACTCTGGGGCTATGAGCCAAATTTGGCTCATTTTGGCCACTAGGGGACGCTGCAAACAGGGGAACGTCATATCTCTTAAACGGCAACACCGATTTTTACGAAGTTGGGTGGCTATGATGCTGGCTCACTCCTGAGGCCATACCTTGAAGGTATTCACGATTGGTCAAAGTGGGCGTGGCTTATTACGAGATAAACAAGAAACATTTATTTCAGCTAAAGTATTATGCTGAGGGCTGTGAAATTTACAGGGTATAATATAGAATAGGACACAGACCACCCATACCAAAAATTGTATGTCCACTCCACTAGGTGGCGCTGTAATGGACGCAAACGCATTTTGGCCTGTAACTTCCACATTTTTAATCACATGTAGATAAACTTTGTATCCACGTCTTCCCTAAATGGAGCCGCATCTTTTGACATAGGCCACGCCCACTCCCAAAGCATATTTCTCTTTGTAAGTTGCTACACGTCAAAAACCTACTTTTTCGAACTCATCCTAGAAATTACGTTCCATCCACACGAAACTTTGCACACACAATCTCCAGATGTGCCTGATCAAAAGTCTTCAAAAGCATTTTGCTACTCCAAAAACTGCGGTACTTATAAATAAACAATTTTTTCTGCTAGCTAAAAAACACATACTCTTGCATATTTTGGTCCAAGTAAAAGCTATCGACATGAAACTCAAATCACTTGTTTCAGAGGTCAACCAGAGGATCTGTACCAAATTTGGTGCAAATTGGTCGAAAGGGGGCGCTATAAACTGGAGAAAAATCAAGCGATAAAAAAGTTGCTCAGATTCCCACGAAATTTGGGGAGCTCCATGGGGGCTCGCTCCCGAGGCCGCCTGTAAAGTTTAGTGATGTTTGGTCAAAGTGGGCGTGACTTCTTACAGCAAACATATTCAGCCTTTCACACTGCTCTTCCCATTACAATAAGAACAACGGACAGAGAGGGCAGCCTTGCTCGACCCAGTGTTCGATAGCAGATCTTGGCGGTGTGCCTCCCAGTGACGAAACGGAGCCGTTCGCGTTGCATGGTCTCCGCGACGCACAGGGGCCGAGTCGCGCGGGAGGCTTGGCCCCCGTTCATAACTGCTTGCAGTTCTACTTATTAGGGGGCCAAGCCCGCGGGGGCTGGGAACCGCGTATGCTTGCATACGCGGTTCCCAGTACCAGTGGTGCTGGGAACCCTATTGTTTTTGTTAAAGTTTTTATTATTATTAGGGGGCCAAGCCCGCGGGGCCTGGGGGACGCGTATGCAAGCATACGCGTTTCCCAGGACCAGCGGTGCTGGGAACCCTATTGTTTTTGTTAAGATTTTTATTATTTCTATTATAGTTTTTTTTATTTTTCCGTTGGTAAAAGTGGATCTGCAGGCTAAACCGTGCAAGGGAGGGCGGTGCAATTTGGAGGTTGGTCCAGACCCCTGCACGTACCTCAGGCGCAAAAATTTACATATGTCCGCCAGCAGGTGGCGCTATAACCAAAGGCAAGGCCTTTTGGCCGATAACTCCCAAACCGTTTGTCGCACATTCAAAAGCCTCATATCCACAGATTCCCTGAAAATCCCTGAATCACCTGGGCTAGGCCACGCCCATTTCCGCCTATAATTTTTTTCCCGCAAAATCGCAAAAACTGGAAAACCTACTTTTTCGAACTCCTCCTTGGGGTTTTGTCCGATCACTGTGAAATTTGGCACGTACAGTCTTCCAATGGTCCTGATCTAAAGTTATCAAAAGAATTTTGTTTGGTCAAAATATGCGCTAATTATTAACGAATAAATTTTTATAGCTAGCTATAAAAACGCGAACAGTTGGATATCTCCATCAAAATAAATCCTAACGACACCAAGTCTGAGATCCTAGGTTGGCATGTGGCTGTGGGTGTGTGAGCTAAATTTGCCTGATGTTGGCCGCTAGGGGGCGCTGCAAATATGGGACATTTATATCTCTTAAACGGCAACACCGATTATTATGAAATTTGGTGGGCATGATGCTGTGTAACTCCTGAGGCCATATCTCGAAGGCAATCACGACTGGTCAAAGTGGGCGTGGCTTATTACAAGACAAACAACGAACATTTATTTCAGCTCAAGTGCTATGCTGAGGGCTGTGAAATTTACAGGGTATATATAGAATTGCACACAGAATAGCCATACCAAAAATTGTGCATCTACTCCACTAGGTGGCGCTGTAATGGACGCAAACGCGTTTTGGCCTGTAACTTCCAGATTTTAAATCACATCTTCATAAACTTTATATCCACGTGTTCCCTGAGTAGATCCGCATCTTCTGACCTAGGCCACGCCCACTCCCACAGCATATTTCTCTTTGTAAGTCGCTACACGTTAAAAACCTACTTTTCCGAACTCCTCCTACGGTATACGCTCCATCTGCACGAAACTTTGCACACACAATCTCCAGACGTGTCTGATCAAAAGTTATCAAAAGAATTTTGCTACTCCAAAAAACGCGGTACTCATAAATAAACAATTTTTTTCCGCTAGCTAAAAAACACATACCGTTGCATATTTTTGTCAAAGTAAAAGCTATCAACATCAAACTCAGTCCACACCTTTCAGAGGTCAACCACAGGCTATGTCCCCAAATTTGCGTAAATTGACCGATAGGGGGCGCTATAAACAGAGAAATATCAAGTGACATAAAAGTTCATCGGATTTGCACGAAATTTGGTGAGCATGATGTGGAGTCCCTCCTGAGGCCGGCCGTAAAGTTATGTACTGTTTGGTCAAAGTGGGCGTCACTTGTTACAAACAAACATGTTCAGAAATAATACAGAGCTTCCAGTGCTCTTCCCATTACAATAAGAGGAATGGAGAGAGAGGGCAGCCTTGTTTGAGCACACGTTCGACTAAAAGTCTCGGGGACGTGCCTCCCGGTCACGAAACACAGCCGTTTGCGTTGCGTGGGCTCCGCGACGCCCGGGGGCCGAGTCGCGCGGGAGGCTTGGCCCCCGTTCATAACTGCTTGCAGTTCTAGTTTTTCTCTATTTTTATTTTTCCGTTGCTAAAAGTGGTGCTGCAGGCTAAACCGTGCAAGGGAGGGTGGTGCAATTTGGAGGGTTGCTCCACACCCCTGCACGTACCTCAGGCGCAAAAATTGACATATGTCCACCAGCAGGTGGCGCTATAACCAAGGGAAACACCTTTTGGCCTATAACTCCCACACCCTATGTCGCACATTCAAAAGCCTCATATCCACAGATTCCCTGAATTGCCCTGAATCACCTGGGCTAGGCCACGCCCATTTCCGCCTATAATTTTTTTTTCAGGAAATTGCGAAAACTCGAAAACCTACTTTTTTGAACTCCTCCTTGGGGTTTCGTCCGATCAGTGTGAAATTTGGCACGTACACTCTTCGGAGGGACTTGATCTAAAGTTATCAAAAGAATTTTATTCCTTCAAAATATGCGCAAATTATTAACGAATAAAATTTTCTAGCTAGCTATTAAAACAAGAACAGTTGCATAACTCAGTCAAAGTAAATGCTAACGACACCAAATCTGAGATCTATGGTTGGCATGTGACTGCAGGGGTATGAGCCAAATTTGGCTAATGTTGGCCACTAGGGGGCGCTGCAAATATGGGAACATTAAATCTCTTAAACGCCAACACCGATTTTTACCAAAGTTGGTGGGCATGATCCTGGGTCACTCCTGAGGCCATACCTTGAAGGTCATCACCACTGGTCAAAGTGGGCGTGGCTTATTACGAGATAAACAACAAACATTTATTTCAGCTCAAGTATTATGCTGAGGGCTGTGAAATTTACAGGGTATATATAGAATAGCACACAGACCGCCCATACCAAAAATTGTGAATCTACTCCACTAGGTGGCGCTGTAACAGACGGAAACGCATTTTGGCCTGTAACTTCCACATTTTAAAATCACATCTTCATAAACTTTATATCCATGTGTTCCCTAAATAGGTCCTCATCTTTTGACATAGGCCACGCCCACTCCCACAGCATATTTCTCTTTGTAATTCGCTATACGTCAAAAACCTACTTTTTCAAACTCCTCCTAGGGTTTACGCTCCATCTGCACGAAACTTTGCACACACAATCTCCAGATGTGCCTGATCAAAAGTTATCAAAAGAATTTTGCTACTCCAAAAACTGCGGTACTTATAAATAAACAATTTTTTCTGCTAGCTAAAAAACACATATTGTTGCATATTTTTGTCAGAATAAAAGCTATCGACATGAAACTCAACTAACTTGTTTCCAAGGTCAACCAGAGGCTCTGTGCCAAATTTGGCGCAAATTGGGCAACAGGGGGCGCTATAACGAAGAAACATCAAGCGACACAAAAGTTGCTCGGATCCGCACGAAATTCGGGGAGTGTGATATGGAGTCACTCCCGAGGCCGTCTCTAAAGTTTTGTTATATTTGGTCAAAGTGGGCGTGACTTCTTACAACAAACATATTCAACATTTGACACTATCAGTACTCTTCCCACTACAGAAAGAGGAAGGGAGAGACAGGGCAGCCTTGTTTTACCCAAGGTTTAACGGCAAACCTCAGCAACGTGACTCCCGGTGACAAAACGGAGCCGTTTGCATTGTGTGGGCTCCGCGACGCTCGGGGGCCGAGTCGCGCGGGAGGCTTGGCCCCCGTTCATAACTGCTTGCAGTTCTAGTTAGGGGGCCAAGCCCGCGGGGCCTGGGGGACGCGTATGCACAAGCATACGCGTTTCCCAGGACCAGCGGTGCTGGGAACCCTATTGTTTTTGTTCAGATTTTTATTCTTATTATTATTTTTATTCTTCCACGAGTAAAAGTGGTGCTGCAGGCTAAACCGTGCAAGGGAGGGCGGTGCCATTTGGAGGGTTGGTCCAGACCCCTGCACAGACCTCAGGCGCAAAAATTCACATATGTCTGCCAGCAGGTGGCGCTATAACCAAGGGAAACACGTTTTGGCCTATAACTCCCACACCGTATGTCGCACATTCAAAAGCCTCATATCCACAGATTTCAAGAATAGCCCTGAGTCACCTGGGCTAGGCCACGCCCATTTCCGCCTCTAATTTTTTTTCAGGAAATCGCTAAAACTCGAAAACATACTTTTTCTAACTCCTCCTTGGGGTTTGGTCCAATCAGTGTGCAATTTGGCACGTATGTTCGTCAGCTACAACTGATCTAAAGTTATCAAAAGAATTTCGTTCGGTCAAAATATGTACAAATTATTAACAAATAAAATTTTATAGCTAGTTATAAAAACGCAAACAGTTGCATATCTAGGTCAAAATAAATGCTAACGACACCAAATCTGAGATCCTTGGTTGACATGTGACTGTGGGGATAGGAGCCAAATTTGGTTAATGTTCACCACTAGGGGGCGCTGCAAATATGGGAACGTTATATCTCTTAAACGGCAACACCGATTTTTACCAAATTCGGTGGGTATGATGCTGGGTCACTCCTGAGGCCATGTCTTGAAGGCATTCACGACTGGTCAAAGTGGGCGTGGCTTATTACGAGATAAACAACAACCATTTTTTCAGCTCAAGTATTATGCTGAGGGCTGTGAAATTTACAGGGTATATATAGAATTGGACACAGACCACCCATACCAAAAATTGTGTGTCCACTCCACTAGGTGGCGCTGTAACGGATGCAAACGCATTTTGGCCTGTAACTTCCACAAATTTAATCACATCTTCATAAACTTTATATCCACGTGATCCCTAAATAGATCCGCATCTTTTGACATAGACCACGCCCACTCCCACAGCATATTTCTCTTTGTAAGTCGCAACACGTCAAAAACTTACTTTTTTTATCTCCCTCTAGGGTTTATGCTCCATCTGCACGAAACTTTGCACACACAATCTCCAGACTAGCCCGATCAAAAGTTATCAAAAGAATTTTGCTACTCCAAAAAACGCGGTACTTATAAATCAACAATTTTTTCTGCTACCTAAAAAACACATACCATTGCATAATTTCGTCAAAGTAACAGCTATCAACATCAAACTCAAGTCACTTGTTTCCAAGGTCAACCAGAGGCTCTGTACCAAATTTGGTGCAAATTGGGCAACAGGGGGCGCTACAAACTGAGAAACATTAAGCGACAAAAAGTTGCTCGGATTCGCACGAAATTTGCCCAGCACAATCTGGTGTCCCTCCCGAGCCGGGTTGTAACGTTTAGTGATGTTTGGTCAAAGTGGGCGTGACTTGTTACAAAAAACATATTCTGCCTTTGACACTTGCAGTGCTCTTCCCATTGCAATAAGAGGAACGGAGAGAGAGGGCAGCCTTGTTTGACCCCACGTTCAATGGCAGATCTTGGCGGTGTGCCTTCTCGTAACAAAATAGAGCCGTTTGCGTTACGTGGGCTCCGCGACGCCCGGGGTCCGAGTCGCGTGGGAGGCTTGGCCCCCGTTCATAACTGCTTGCAGTTCTAGTTATCGTTATTTTTATTCTTCCACGAGTAAAAGTGGTGCTGCAGGCTCAACCGTGCAAGGGAGGGTGGAGCAATTTGGAGGGTTGGTCCAGACCCCTGCACGTACCTCAGGCGCAAAAATTGACATATGTCCGCCAGCAGGTGGCGCTATAACCAAGGAAAACACCTTCTGGCCTATAACTCCCACACCGTATGTTGCACATTCAAAAACCTCATATCTCCACATTCCCTGAATAGGCCTGAATCTCCTGGGCTAGGCCACGCCCATTTCCGCCTAGAATTTTTTTTCAGGAAATCGCCAAAAACTCAAAAACCTACTTCTTCAAACTCCTCCTTGGGGTTTAGTCCAATCAGTGTGAAATTTGGCACGTACGTTCGTCAGCTGGACCTGATCTAAAGTTATCAAAAGAATTTTGTTCTGTCAAAATATGCGCAAATTATTAACTAATAAATTTTTCTAGCTACCTATAAAAATGCGAAGAGTTGCATAACTCAGTCAAAATAAATCCTAATGACACCAAATGTCAGATCCTTGGTTGCCATCTGACGGTGGGGGTGTGAGCCAACTTTGGCTCATTTTCGCCACTAGGGGGCGCTGCAAATATGGCAACGTTACATCTCTTAAACGGCAAAACCGATTTTTACCAAATTTGGTGGGCATGATGCTGGGTCACTCCTGAGGCCATATCTTGAAGGTAATCACGATTGGTCAAAGTGGGCGTGGCTTATTACGAGATAAACAACAAACATTTCTTTCAGCTCAAGTGTTATGCTGAGGGCTGTGAAATTTACAGGGTATATATAGAATAGCACACAGACCGCCCATACCAAAAATTGTGCATCTACTCCACTAGGTGGCGCTGTAACGGACGCAAACGCATTTTGGCCTGTAACTTCCACATTTAAAATCACATCTTCATTAACTTTATATCCACGTGTTCCCTCCATAGATCCGCATCTCTTGACATAGGCCACGCCCACTCACACAGCATATTTCTCTTTGTAAGTCGCTACACGTCAAAAACCTACTTTTTCGAACTCCTCCTAGGGTTTATAGTCCAGCTGGACGAAACTTTGCACATACAATCTCCAGATGGGCCTGATCAAAACTTATCAAAAGAATTTTGCTACTCCAAAAAATGCGGTACTTATAACTAAACAAATTTTTCCGCTAGCTAAAAAAACACATACTCTTGCATATTTTTGTCAAAGTGAAAGCTATCGACATGACACTCAAATCACTTGTTTCAGAGGTCAACCACAGGCTCAGTGCCAAATTTGGCGCTAATTGCCCATTAGGGGGCGCTATAAACACAGAAACATTAAGTGACAAAAAAGTTGCTCGGATTTACACGAAAATTGGTCAGTACAATGTGGAGTCACTCCCGAGGCCAGCTGTAAAGTTTAGTAATGTTTGGTCAAAGTGGGCGTGACTTATTACAACAAACATATTCAGCAATAATACAGGGATTCCAGTGCTCTTCCCATTACAATAAGAGGAATGGAAAGAGAGGGCAGCCTCATTTGACCCAAAGTTTGCTAGCAAATCTTGGCGACGTGACACCCGGTAACAAAAAAGAGCCGTTTGCGTTGCGTGGGCTCCGCTATGCCCAGGGGCCGAATCGCGCGGGAGGCTTGGCCCCCGTTGATAACTGCTTGCAGTTCTAGTTTTTTAGGGGGCCAAGCCCGCGGGGGCTGGGGAACGCGTATGCAAGGCATACGCGTTTCCCAGCACCAGCGGTGCTGGGAACCCTATTGTTTTCGTTCCGATTTTTATTTTTAGGGGGCCAAGCCCGCGGGGCCTGGGGGACGCATATGCAAGCATACGCGTTTCCCAGGACCAGCGGTGCTGGGAACCCTATTGTTTTTGTTAAAGTTTTTATTATTATTCTTCACTATTATTATTTTTATTCTTCCACGGGTAAAAGTGGTGCTGCAGGCTAAACCGTGCAAGGGAGGGCGGTGCAATTTGGGAGGGTTGGTCCAGACCCCTGCACGTACCTCAGGCGCAAAAATTGACATATGTCCGCCAGCAGGTGGCGCTATAACCAAGGGAAACACCTTTTGGCCTATAACTCCCAAACCGTTTGTCACACATTCAAAAGACTCATATCCACAGATTCCCTAAATTGCCCTGAATCACCTGGGCTAGGCCACGCCCATTTCCGCCTATAAGTTTTTTTTGCTACATCGCGAAAACTGGAAAACTTACTTTTTCGAACTCCTCCTTGGGGTTTGGTCCGATCACTGTGAAATTTGGCACGTACAGTCTTGAGAGGGATCTGATCTAAAGTTATCAAAAAAATTTTGTTCCGTCAAAGTATGCGCAAATTATTAACGAATAAATTTTTCTAGCTAGCTATAAAAACGTAAACAGTTGCATATCTCGGTCAAAACAAAGGCTAATGACACCAAGTCTGAGATCCTTGGTTGGCATGTGACTGTGGGTGTGTGAGCCAAATTTGGTTGATGTTGGCCACTAGGGGGCGCTGCAAATATGGCAACGTCATATCTCTTAAACGGAAACACCGACTTTTACGAAACTTGGTGGGCATGATGCTGGGTCACTCCTGAGGCCATACTTTTAAGGTAATCATGACTGGTCAAAGTGGGCGTGGCTTATTACGAGATAAACAACAAACATTTATTTCAGCTCAAGTCTTATGCTGAGGGCTGTGAAATTTACAGGGTATATATAGAATAGGACACACACCACCCATACCAAAAATTGTGCGTATGCTCCACTAGGTGGCGCTGTAATGGATCAAAACGCATTTTAGCCGGTAACTTCCACATTTTAAATCACATCTTCAAAAAACTTTATATCCACGTGTTCCCTACATACAGTCGCATCTTCTGACATAGGCCACGCCCACTCCCACAGCAGATTTCTCTTTGTAAGTCGCTACACGTCAAAAACCTACTTTTTCGAACTCCACCTAGGATGTACACTCCATCTGCACAAAACTTTGCACACACAATCTCCAGACTTGCCTGATCAAAAGTTATCAAAAGAATTTTGCTCCCCCAAAAAAAACGCGGTTTTGGGTACATATAAATAAACAATTTTTTCTACTACCTAAAAAACACATACCGTTGCATATTTTTGTCAAAGTAAAAGCTAGCAACATCAAACTCGAATCACTTGTTTCTGAGGTCAACCAGAGGACCTGTGCCAAATTTGGCGCAAATTGGCCGATAGGGGGCGCTATAAACTGAGAAAAATCAAGCAACTTGAAAGTTGCTCAGATTCACACGAAATTTGGCGAGCACCATGTGGCCTGGCTCCCGAGGCTGTCTGTAAAGTTTAGTGATGTTTGGTCAAAGTGGGCGTCACTTCTTACAACAAACATATTCTGCCTTTGACACTTGCAGTGCTTTTCCCATTGCAATAAGAGGAACGGAGAGACAGGGCAGCCTTCTTCGACCCACGTTCGATAGCAGATATTGGCGGTGTGCCTCCTGGTAACAAAATAGAGCCGTTTGTGTTACGTGGGCTCCGCGACGCCTGGGGGCCGAGTCGCGCGGGAGGCTTGGCCCCCGTTCATAACTGCTTGCAGTTCTAGTTAGGGGGCCAAGCCCGCGGGGCCTGGGGGACGCGTATGCACAAGCATACGTGTTTCCCAGGACCAGCGGTGCTGGGAACCCTATTGTTTTTGTTCGGATTTTTATTTTTTTAGGGGGCCAAGCCCGCGGGGGCTGGGGGACGCGTATGCACAAGCATACGCGTTTCCCAGGACCAGCGGTGCTGGGAACCCTATTGTTTTTGTTCGGATTTTTATTATTATTAGGGGGCCAAGCCCGCGGGGGGCTGGGGAACGCGTATGCAAGGCATACGCGTTTCCCAGCACCAGCGGTGCTGGGAACCCTATTGTTTTCGTTCCGATTTTTATTTTTATTATTTCTTTTATTCTTCCGTTGATAAAAGTGGTACTGCAGGCTAAACCGTACAAGGGAGGGCGGTGCAATTTGGAGGACTGGTCCAGACCCCTGCACGTACCTCAGGCGCAAAAATTGACATATGTCTGCCAGCAGGTGGCGCTATAACCAAGGGAAACACGTTTTGGCCTATAACTCCCAAATCCTTTGGTGCACATTCAAAAGCCTCATATCAACAGATTCCCTGAATTGCCCTGAATCACCTGGGCTAGGCCACGCCCATTTCCGCCTAGAATTTTTTTTCAGGAAATCGCTCCCCTAAAACTCGAAAACCTACTTTTTCGAACTCCTCCTTGGGGTTTGGTCCGATCACTGTGAAATTTGGTATGTCCATTCGTAAGCTGGACCTAATCTAAAGTTATCAAAACAGTTTTGGTTGGTCAAAATATGCGCAAATTATTAACGAATAAAATTTTATAGCTAGCTAGAAAAATGCAAACAGTTGCATATCTCGGTCAAAATAAATGCTAATGACACCAAATCCGAGATCCTTGGTTGTCATGTGACTGTGGGGGTGTCAGCCAAGTTTGGTTAACTTTGCCCACTAGTGGGCGCTGCAAATATGCCAACGTTATATCTCTTAAACGGCAACACCGATTTTTACCAAATTTGGTGGCCATGATGCTGGGTCACTCCTGAGGCCATATCTTCATGATAATCACGACTGGTCAAAGTGGGCGTGGCTTATTACGACATAAACAACAAACATTTATTTTAGCTCAAGTATTATGCTGAGGGCTGTGAAATTTACAGGGTATATATAGAATAGGACACACACCACCCACACCAAAAATTATGCGTCTACTCCACTAGGTGGCGCTGTAACGGACACAATCACGTTTTGGCCTGTAACTTCCACATTTTTGATCACAAGTTCATAAACTTTATATCCACATGTTCCCTAAATAGATCCGCATATTTTGACATAGGCCACGCCCACTTCAACAGCATATTTCTCTTTGCAAGTCCCTACACGTCAAAAACCTACTTTTTCGAACTCCTCCTAGGGTTTACGCTCCATCTGCACGAAACTTTGCACACACAATCTCCAGACAGGCCTGATCAAAAGTTATCAAAAGAATTTTGGAACTCCAAAAAACGTCGGGTACTTATAAATAAGCAATTTTTTCCGCTAGCTAAAAAACACATACTGTTGCATATTTTTGTCAAAGTAAAAGCTATCAACTTCAAACTCAATCCACACGTTGCAGAGGTCAACCACAGGCTCTGTGCCAAATTTGGTGCAAATTGACTGATAGGGGGCGCTATAAACAGAGAAATATCAAGTGACATAAAAGTTCATCGGATTCGCACGAAATTTGGCGGGTGCCATGTAGAGTCGCTCCCGAGGCCGTCTGTAAAGTTTAGTGATGTTTGGTCAAAGTGAGCGTGACTTGTTACAACAAACATATTCAGCCTTTCACATTGCTCTTCCCATTACACTGAGGGAAATGAAGAGAGAGGGCAGCCTTGTTTGACCCCATGCTTCACAGCAAATCTCGGCGATGTGCCTCCCGGTGACGAAACAGAGTCGTTCGTGTTGCGTGGGCTCCGTGACGCCCGGGGGCCGAGTCGCGCGGGAGGCTTGGCCCCCTTTCATAACTGCTTGCAGTTCTAGTTATTATTATTATTATTAGGGGGCCAAGCCCGCGGGGGCTGGGGAAACGCGACTGCAAAGCAGACGCGTTTCCCAGCACCAGCGGTGCTGGGAACCCTATTGTAATTGTTCCGATTTTTAGGGGGCCAAGCCCGCGGGGCCTGGGGGACGCGTATGCACAAGCACACGCGTTTCCCAGGACCAGCGGTGCTGGGAACCCTATTGTTTTTGTTAAGATTTTTATTATCGTTATTTTTATTCTTCCACGAGTAAAAGTGTTGCTGCAGGCTAAACCGTGCAAGGGAGGGTGGTGCAATTTGGAGGGTTGGTCCAGACCCCTGCACGTACCTCAGGCGCAAAAAGTGACATATGTCCGCCAGCAGGTGGCGCTATAACCAAGGAAAACACCTTTTGGCCTATAACTCCCACACCGCATGTTGCACATTCAAAAACCTCATATCCCCAGATTCCCTGAATAGGCCTGAATCTCTTGGGCTAGGCCACGCCCATTTCCGCCTAGACTTTTTTTTCAGGAAATCGCAAAAAACTCAAAAACCTACTTTTTCAAACTCCTCCATGGGGTTTGGTCCCATCAGTGTGAAATTTGGCACGTACATTCATCTGCTGGACCTCATCTACAGTTATCAAAAGATTTTTGTTTCTGTCAAAATATGCGCAAATTATTAACGAATAAAATTTTCTAGCTAGCTACTAAAATGCAAAGAGTTGCATAACTCCGTCAAAAAAAATGTTAATGACACCAAATGTGAGATCCATGGTTGCCATGTGACTCTGGGGGTGTGAGCCAACTTTGGCTCATTTTCGCCACTAGGGGGGCGCTGCAAATATGGCAACATTATATCTCTTAAACGGCAAAACCGATTTTTACCAAATTTGGCGGGGATGATGCTGGGTCACTCCTGAGGCCATATCTTGAAGGTAATCACGATTGGTCAAAGTGGGCGTGGCTTATTACGAGATAAACAACAAACATTTATTTCAGCTCAAGTGTTATGCTGAGGACTGTGAAATTTACAGGGTTTATATGGAATAGGACACAGACACCCCATACCAAAAATTGTGCGTATGCTCCACTAGGTGGCGCTGTGACGGACGCAAACGCATTTTGGCCTGTAACTTCTACATTTTTAATCACATCTTCATAAACTTTATATCCCCGTGTTCCCGAAATAGATCCGCATCTTATGACATAGGCCACGCCCACTCCCACAGCATATTTCTCTTTGTAAGTCCCTACACGTCAAAAACCTACTTTTTCGAACTCCTCTTAGGGTTTACGCTCCATCTCCGCGAAACTTTGCACACACAATCTCCAGACTTGCCTGATCAAAAGTTATCAAAAGAATTTTGCTACTCCAAAAAACCAGATACTTATAAAAAAGCTTTTTTTTCTGCTAGCTAAAAAACACATACTGTTGCATATTTTTGTCAAAATACAAGCTATCAACATGAAACTCAAGTCACTTGTTTCCAAGGTAAACCAGAGGCTCTGTACCAAATTTGGTGCAAATTTGGCAACAGGGGGCGCTATAAACACGGTAATATCAAGCGACACAAAAGTTGCTCGAATCTGCACGAAATTCGGGGACTGTGATCTGGAGTCGCTCCCGAACCCGGTCGTAAGGTTTTGTTATGTTTGGTCAAAGTGGGCGTGACTTGTTACAACAAACATATTCAACATTTGACACTATCAGTACTCTTCCCACTACAGTAAGAGGAAGGGAGAGACAGGGCAGCCTTGTTTTAACCCAAGGTTTAAACGGCAAACCTCGGCAACGTGCCTCCTGGTGACAAAATGGAGCCATTTGCGTTGCGTGGGCTCCGCTGCGCCCGGGGGCCGAGTCGCGCGGGAGGCTTGGCCCCCGTTCATAACTGCTTGCAGTTCTAGTTAGGGGGCCAAGCCCGCGGGGGCTGGGGAACGCGACTGCAAAGCAGACGCGTTTCCCAGCACCAGCGGTGCTGGGAACCCTATTGTTTTTGTTCGGATTTTTATTATTATTCCTATTATTATTATTTTTATTTTTCCGTTGGTAAAAGTGGTGCTGCAGGCTAAACCGTGCAAGGCAGGGCGGTGCAATTTGGAGGGTTGGTCCAGACCCCTGCACGTACCTCAGGTGCAAAAATTCACATATGTCCGCCAGCAGGTGGCGCTATAACCAAGGGAAACATGTTTTGGCCTATAACTCCCACACCGTATGACGCACATTCAAAAGCCTCATATCTACAGATTCCCTGAATAGCCCTGAATCACCTGGGCTAGGCCACGCCCATTTCCGCCTATAATTTTTTTTCAGGAAATCGCAAAAACTCAAAAACCTACTTTTCCTAACTCCTCCTTGGGGTTTGGTCCAAACTGTGTGAAATTTGGCACGTTTGATCTTCAGAGGGATCCGATCTAAAGATATCAAAAGATATTTGTTTGGTCAAAGTTATGCGCAAATTATTAACGAAAAAACTTTTCTAGCTAGCTATAAAAACGCGAACAGTTGCGTAACTCGGTTCAAAGTTAATGCTAATGACACCAAATCTGAGATCCTTGGTTGCCATGTGACTGTGGGGCTATGACCCACATTTGGCTGACTGCGACCACTAGGGGGCGCTGCAAACATGAGAACGTTATATCTCTTAAACGGCAACACCAACTTTTACCAAATTTGGTGGGTATGATGCTGTGTCACTCCTCAGGACATACCTTTCAAGTAATCCCGACTGGTCAAAGTGGGCGTGGCTTATTAAGAGATAAACAACAAACATTTATTTAAGCTCAAGTATTATGCTGAGGGCTGTGAAATTTACAGGGTATATATAGAATAGGATACAGACCACCCACACCAAAAATTGTGCGTCTACTCCACTAGGTGGCGCTGTAATGGACGCAAACGCATTTTGGCCTGTAACTTCCACATTTTTAATCACATCTTCATAAACTTTATATCCACCTGTTCCATGAATAGAGCCGCATCTTTTGACATAGGGCCACGCCCACTCCCACAGCATATTTCTCTTTGTAAGTCGCTACACGTCAAAAATCTACTTTTTGGAACTCCTCCTAGAGTTTATGTTCCATCCACACGAAACTTTGCACACACAATCTCCAGATGTGCCTGATCAAAAGCTATCAAAAGAATTTTGCTACTCCAAAAAATGCGGGTACTTATACATAAACAATTTTTTCTGCTAGCTAAAAAAACACATACTGCTGCATATTTCTGTCAAAATAAAAGCTATCAACATGAAACTCAAGTCACTTGTTTCCAAGGTCAACCAGAGGCTCTGTGCCAAATTTGCCGCAAATTGGGCCATAGGGGGCGCTATAAACAGAGAAACATTAAGCGACAAAAAAGTTGCTCGGATTCGCACGAAATTTGGCCAGCGCGACCTGGTGTCCCTCCCCAGCCCGGTCGTAAAGTTTAGTCATGTTTGCTCAAAGTGGGCGTGACTTCTTACAAAAAAACATATTCTGCCTTTGACACTTGCAGTGCTCTTCCCATTGCAATAACAGGAACGGAGAGAGAGGGCAGCCGTGTTTGACCCGACGTTCGATAGCAGATCTTGGCGGTGTGTGCCTCCTGGTAACAAAATACAGCCATTCACATTACGTGGCCTCCGCTACGCCCGGGGGCCGTAGTCGCGCGGGAGGCTTGGCCCCCGTTCATAACTGCTTGCAGTTCTAGTTAGGGGGCCAAGCCCGCGGGGGCCTGGGGGACGCGTATGCAAGCATACGCGTTTCCCAGGACCAGCGGTGCTGGGAACCCTATTGTTTTTGTTCTGATTTTTATTTTTCTCTATTATCTTTATTTTTCCACCGCTAAAAGTGGTGCTGCAGGCTAAACCGTGCATGGGAGGATGGTGCAATTTGGAGGGTTGGTCCAGACCCCTGCACGTACCTCAGGCGCAAAAATTCACATACATCCGCCAGCAGGTGGCGCTATAACCAAGGGAAACACCTTTTGGCCTATAACTCCCACATCGAATATCGCACACTCAAAAGCCTCATATCCACAGATTCCCTAAAAAACCCTGAATCACCTGGGCTAGGCCACGCCCATTTCCGCCTATAATTTTTTTTCAGGAAATCGCAAAAACTCGAAAACCTACTTTTTCGAACTCCTCCTTGGGGTTTGGTCCGATCACTGTGAAATTTGGCAGGTATGTTCGTCAGCTGGACCTGATCTAAAGTTATCAAAAGATTTTTGTTCGGTCAAAATTATGCGCAAATTATTAACGAATAAATTTTTCTCTAGCTAGCTATAAAAACATGAACACGTGCATAACTCGGTCAAAGTAAATGCTAACGACACCAAATCGGAGATCCTTGGTTGACGTGTGACTGTGGGGGTATGAGCCAAATTTGGCTCATTTTGGCCACTAGGGGGCGTTGCAAATATGGGACCGTTATATCTCTTAAACGCCAGCACCGATTTTTACCAAATTTGGTGGGCATGATGCTGGGTCACTCCAGAGGACATATCTTGAAGGTAATCCCGACTGATCAAAGTGGGCGTGGCTTATTACGAGATAAACAACAAATCTTTATTTCAGTTCAAGTATTATGCTGAGGGCTGTGAAATTTACAATAAATATAGAATAGGACACAGACCGCCCATACCAAAAATTGTGCGTCTACTCCACTAGGTGGCGCTGTAATGCATGCAAACGCATTTTGGCCTGTAACTTCCATATTTTTAATCACATCTTCATAAACTTTATATCCATGTGTTCCCTGAATAGATCCGCATCTTCTGACATAGGCCACGCCCACTCCCACAGCATATTTCTCTTTGTAAGTCGCTACACGTCAAAAACCTACTTTTTTGAACTCCTCCTAGGGTTTACACCCCATCTGCACGAAACTTTGCACACACAATCTCCAGATGGGCCTGATCAAAAGTTATCAAAAGAATTTTGCTACTCCAAAATATGCGCTATTTATAAATACGCAATTTTTTATGCTAGCTAAAAAACACATACCGTTGCATATTTATGTCAAAGTAAAAGCTATCGACGTTGAAACTCAAATCACTTGCTTCAGAGGTCAGCCAGAGGCTCTGTACCAAATTTGGTGCAAATTGGCCAACAGGGGGCACTATAAACTGAGAAAAATCAAGCGACACAAAAGTCGCTCAGAATCGCACGAAATTCGGCGAGCGTCATGTGGAGTCGCTCCCGAGGCCGTCTGTAAAGTTTAGTGATGTTTGGTCAAAGTGGCCGTCACTTCTTACAACAAAACATATTGAGCCTTTCACACTGCTCTTCCCATTGCAATAAGAGCAATGGAGAGAGAGGGCAGCCTTGTTCGACCCAGTGTTTTGATAGCAGATCTTGACGGTCTGCCTCCTGGTGATGAAACGGAGCCGTTCACGTTGCATGGGGTCCGCGACGCGCGGGGGCCGAGTCGCGCGGGAGGCTTGGCCCCCGTTCATAACTGCTTGCAGTTCTAGTTCTTATTATTATTTTTTTTTTTCCGTTGGTAAAAGTGGTGCTGCAGGCTAAACCGTGCAAGGGAGGGCGGTGCACTTTGGAGGGTTTGGTCCAGACCCCTGCACGTACCTCAGGCGCAAAAATTCACATATGTCCACCAGCAGGTGGCGCTGTAACCAAGGGAAACACCTTTTGCCCTATAACTCCCACACCGTATGACGCACATTCAAAAGCCTCATATCGACAGATTCCCTCAATTGCCCTGATTCACCTGGGCTAGGCCACGCCCATTTCCGCCTATAATTTTTTTTCAGCAAATCCCAAAAACTGGAAAACTACTTTTCCGAACTCCTCCTTGGGGTTTTGTCCGATCAGTGTGAAATTTGGCACGTAAGGTCTTTGGATGGACTGACCCAAAGTTATCAAAAGAATTTTGTTCGGTCAAAATATACGCAAATTATTAACGAATACAATTTTCTAGCTAGCTATAAAAATGCGTACAGTTGCATATCTCAGTCAAAATAAATGATAACAAAACCAAATCTGAGAATCTTGGTTGGCATGTGACTGTGGGGGTATGAGCCAAATTTGGTTGACGTTGGCCACTAGGGGGCGCTGCAAATAGGGGAACGTTATATCTCTTAAACGCCAACACCGATTATGCGAAATTCGGTGGATATGACGCTGGGCCACTCCTGAGGCCATATCTTTAAGGTAATCCCGACTGGTCAAAGTGGGCGTGGCTTATTACGAGATAAACAACAAAACATTTATTTCAGCTCAAGTATTATGCTGAGGACTGTCAAATTTACATGGTATATATAGAATAGGACACAGACCACCCACACCAAAAACTGTGCGTCTACTCCAACTAGGTGGCGCCGTAACGGCCGCAAATGCATATTGGCCTGTAACTTCCACATTTTTAATCACATGTTAGATAAACTTTATATCCAAGTCTTCCCTAAATAGCGCCACATCTTCTGACATAGGCCACGCCCACTCCCACAGCATATTTCTCTTTGTAAGTCGCTACATGTCAAAAACCTACTTTTTCAAACTCCTCCTAGGATTTACGCTCCATCTGCATTAAACTTTGCACACACAATCTCCAGGCATGCCTGATCAAAGTTATCAAAAGAATTTTGCTACTCCAAAAAACGCGGTACTTATAAATAAACATTTTTTTCTGCTAGCTAAAAAACGCATACAATTGCATATTTTTGTCAAAATAAAAGCTATCAACATGAAACTCAAGTCACTTGTTTCAGAGGTCAACCAGAGGCTCTGTACCAAATTTGGTGCAAATTGAGCAACAGGGGGCGCTATAAACAGAGAAACATTAAGCGACAAAAAAGTTGCTCAGATTCGCACGAAATTTGGCAAGTGCGATCTAGAGTCCCTCCACAGCCGGGCCGTAAAGTTTAGTGATGTTTGGTCAAAGCGGCCATGACTTGTAACAACAAACGTATTCTGCCTTTGACACTTGCACTGCTCTTCCCATTGCAATAAGAGGAATGGAGAGAGAGGGCAGCCTTCTTCGACCCAGGTTCCATAGCAGATCTTGGCGGTGTGCCTCCTGGTAACACAATAGAGCCGTTTGCGTTACATGGGCTCCGCGACGCTCGGGGGCCGAGTCGCGCGGGAGGCTTGGCCCCCGTTGATAACTGCTTGCAGTTCTAGTTATTATTTCTTTTATTCTTCCGTTGATAAAAGTGGTACTGCAGGCTAAACCGTACAAGGGAGGGTGGTGCAATTTGGAGGATTGGTCCAGACCCCTGCACGTACCTCAGGCGCAAAAAATTGACATATGTCTGCCAGCAGGTGGCGCTATAACCAAGGGAAACACCTTTTGGCCTATAACTCCCAAATCCTTTGGCGCACATTCAAAAGCCTCATATCCACAGATTCCCTGAATTGCCCTGAATCACCTGGGCTAGGCCACGCCCATTTCCGCCTAGGATTTTTTTTCAGGAAATCGCTAAAACTCGAAAACCTACTTTTTCGAAACTCCTCCTTGGGGTTTGGTCCGATCACTGTGAAATTTGGTATGTCCATTCGTAAGCTGGACCTAATCTAAAGTTATCAAAACAGTTTTGGTTGGTCAAAATATGCGCAAATTATTAACGAATAAAATTTTATAGCTAGCTAGAAAAATGCGAAACAGTTGCATATCTCGGTCAAAATAAATGCTAACGACACCAAATCCGAGATCCTTGGTTGTCATGTGACTGTGGGGGTGTGAGCCAAGTTTGGTTAAACTTTGGCCACTAGGGGGCGCTGCAAATATGCCAACGTTATATCTCTTAAACGGCAACACCGATTTTTACCAAATTTGGTGGGCATGATGCTGGGTCACTCCTGAGGCCATATCTTGATGATAATCACGACTGGTCAAAGTGGGCGTGGCTTATTACGACATAAACAACAAACATTTATTTTAGCTCAAGTATTATGCTGAGGGCTGTGAAATTTACAGGGTATATATAGAATAGGACACACACCACCCACACCAAAAATTATGCGTCTACTCCACTAGGTGGCGCTGTAACGGACACAATCACGTTTTGGCCTGTAACTTCCACATTTTTGATCACAACTTCATAAACTTTATATCCACATGTTCCCTAAATAGATCCGCATCTTTTGACATAGGCCACGCCCACTTCAACGCATATTTCCCTTTGTAAGTCCCTACACGTCAAAAACCTACTTTTTCGAACTCCTCCTAGGGTTTACGCTCCATCTGCACGAAACTTTGCACACACAATCTCCAGACAGGCCTGATCAAAAGTTATCAAAAGAATTTTGGAACTCCAAAAAATGCGCTACGTATAAATAAACATTTTTTTCTGCTAGCTAAAAAACACATAATGTTGCATATTTTTGTCAAAGTAAAAGCTAACAACTTCAAACTCAATCCACACGTTGCAGAGGTCAACCACAGGCTCTGTGCCAAATTTGGCGCAAATTGACTGATAGGGGGCGCTATAAACACAGAAATATCAAGTGACATAAAAGTCATCGGATTCGCACGAAATTTGGCGGGTGCCAAGTGGAGTCGCTCCCGAGGCCGTCTGTAAAGTTTAGTGATGTTTGGTCAAAGTGAGCGTGACTTGTTACAACAAACATATTCAGCCTTTCACATTGCTCTTCCCATTACACTGAGGGAAATGGAGAGAGAGGGGCAGCCTTGTTTGACCCCATGCTTCACAGCAAATCTCGGCGATGTGCCTCCCGGTGACGAAACAGAGTCGTTCGTGTTGCGTGGGCTCCGTGACGCCCGGGGGCCGAGTCACGCGGGAGGCTTGGCCCCCTTTCATAACTGCTTGCAGTTCTAGTTATTTTTATTTCTTTTATTCTTCCGTTGATAAAAGTGCTACTGCAGGCTAAACCGTACAAGGCAGGGCGGTGGAATTTGGAGGATTGGTCCAGACCCCTGCACGTACCTCAGGCGCAAAAAATTGACATATGTCTGCCAGCAGGTAGCGCTATAACCAAGGGAAACACGTTTTGGCCTATAACTCCCAAATCCTTTGGCGCACATTCAAAAGCCTCATATCCACAGATTCCCTGAATTGCCCTGAATCACCTGGGCTAGGCCACGCCCATTTCCGCCTAGAATTTTTTTTCAGGAAATCGCTAAAACTCGAAAACCAACTTTTTCGAACTCCTCCTTGGGGTTTGGTCCGATCAGTGTGAAATTTGGTATGTCCATTCGTCAGCTGGACCTGATCTAAAGTTATCAAAACAGTTTTGGTTGGTCAAAATATGCCCAAATTATTAACGAATAAAATTTAAAAGCTAGCTAGAAAAATGCGAACAGTTGCATATCTCGGTCAAAATAAATGCTAACGACACCAAATCCAAGATCCTAGGTTGGCATGTGACTGTGGGGGTGTGAGCCAAGTTTGGTTAACTTTGCCACTAGGGGGCGCTGCAAATATGCCAACGTTATATCTCTTAAACGGCAACACCGATTTTTACCAAATTTGGTGGGCATGATGCTGGGTCACTCCTGAGGGCCATATCTTGATGATAATCACGACTGGTCAAAGTGGGCGTGGCTTATTACGACATAAACAAACAAACATTTATTTTAGCTCAAGTATTATGCTGGGGCTGTGAAATTTACAGGGTATATATAGAATAGGACACACACCACCCACACCAAAAATTATGCATCTACTCCACTAGGTGGCACTGTAATGGACACAATCACGTTTTGGCCTGTAACTTCCACATTTTTGATCACAAGTTCATAAACTTTATATCCACATGTTCCCTACATAGACCCGCATCTTCTGCCATAGGCCACGCCCACTTCCACAACACATTTCTCTTTCTAATTCGCTACACGTTAAAAACCTATTTTTTCGAACTCCTCCTAGGGTTTTACGCTCCATCTGCACGAAACTTTGCACATACAGTCTCCAGATCGGCCTGATCAAAAGTTATCAAAAGAATTTTGCTACTCCAAAAAATGCGCGGGGACTTACAAATAATCAATTTTTTCTGCTAGCCAAAAAACCCATATTGCTGCATATTTTTGTCAAACTAAAAGCTATCAACATGAAACTCAAATCACTTGTTTCAGACGTCAGCAAGAGGCTCTGTACCAAATTTGGTGCAAATTTGTCAAAAGGGGGCGCTATAAACTGAGAAAAATCAAGCGACACAAAAGTTGCTCAGATTCGCACGAAATTTTGTGAGCGTGATGTGGAGTCACTCCCGAGGCCAGCCGTAAAGTTTAGTACTGTTTGGTCAAAGTGGGCGTGACTTGTTACGACAAACAATATTCAGCAATAATACAGAGCTTCCAGTGCTCTTCCCATTACAATAAGAAGAGTGGAGAGAGAGGGCATCCTTGTTTGACCTCATGTGCGATAGCAAATCTTGGCGACGTACTTTCCTGTACCGAAATAAAGCCATTCGCGTTGCGTGGGCTACGCGACGCCCGGGGGCCGAGTCGCGCGGGAGGCTTGGCCCCCTTTCATAACTGCTTGCAGTTCTAGTTATTATTATTTTTATTCTTCCACGAGTAAAAGTGGTGCTGCAGGCTAAATCGTGCATGGGAGGGCGGTGCAATTTGGAGGGTTGGTCCAGACCCCTGCACGTATCTCAGGTGCAAAAATTCACTTATGTCTGCCAGCAGGTGGCGCTATAACAAAGGGAAACACCTTTTGGCCTATAACTCCCAAACCGTATGTCGCACATTCAAAAGCCACATATCCACGGATTCCCTGAATAGGCCTGAATCACCTTGGCTAGGCCACGCCCATTTCCGCCTCTAATTTTTTTTTCGCAAAATCAGGAAAACTGCAAAACCTACTTCTTAGAACTTCTCCTTGGGGTTTGGTCCGATCAGAGTGAAATTTGGCATGTATGGTCCTCAACTGGACCTGATATAAAGTTTTCAAAAGAATTTTGTTGGGTCAAAATATGCGCTAATTATTAACAAATAAATTCTTCTAGCTAGCTACAAAAATGAAAACAGTTGCATATCTCGGTCAAAATACATGCTAATGACACCAAGTCAGAGATCCTTGGTTGGCATGTCACTGTGGGGGTAGAAGCCAAATTTGGCTCACTTTGGCCACTAGGGGGCGCTACAAGTGTGAGAACGTTATATCTCTTAAACGGCAACACCGATTGTTACCAAATTCGGTGGGCATGATGCTGGGTCACTCCTGAGGCCATGTCTTCAAGGTAAGCCCGACTGGTCAAAGTGGGCGTGGCTTATTACGAGATAACCAACAAACATTTATTTCAGCTCAAGTATTATGCTGAGGGCTGTGAAATTTACAGGGTACACATAGAATAGGACACAGACCACCCATACCAAAAATTGTGCATCTACTCCACTAGGTGGGCGCTGTAACGGACGCAAACGCATTTTGGCCTGTAACTTCCACATTTTTAATCACCTCTTCAGAAACTTTATATCCACGTGTTCCCTGAATAGAGCCGCATCTTTTGACATAGGCCCCGCCCACTCCCACAGCATATTTCTCTTTGTAAGTCGCTATACGTCAAAAACCTACTTTTTCAAACTCCTCCTCGAGTTTACGTTCCATCCACACGAAACTTTGCACACAAAATCTCCAGATGTGCCTGAGCAAAAGTTTTCAAAAGAATTTTCCTACTCCAAAAAATGCGGGTACTTAGAAATAAACATTTTTTTCTGCTAGCTAAAAAACACATAATGTTGCATATTTTTGTCCAAGTAAAAGCTATCGACATTAAACTCAAATCACTTGTTTCAGAGGTCAACCAGAGGCTCTGTACCAAATTTGGTGCAAATTGGTCAAAAGGGGGCGCTATAAAACAGAGAAAAATCAAGCGATACAAAAGTTGCTCAGATTCGCACGAAATTTGGTGAGCGCCATGTCGACTCGCTCCCAAGGCCGCCAGTAAAGTTTAGTGATGTTTCGTCAAAGTGGGCGTGACTTCTTACAGCAAACATATTCAGCCTTTCACACTGCTCTTCCCATTGCAATAAGACCAACGGACAGAGAGGGCAGCCTTGCTCGACCCAGTGTTCGATAGCAGATCTTGGCAGTGTGCCTCCCGGTGACGAAACGGAGCCGTTCGCGTTGCGTGGGCTCCGCGACGCACAGGGGCCGAGTCGCGCGGGAGGCTTGGCCCCCGTTCATAACTGCTTGCAGTTCTAGTTTATTATTAGGGGGCCAAGCCCGCGGGGGCTGGGGAACGCGACTGCAAAGCAGACGCGTTTCCCAGCACCAGCGGTGCTGGGAACCCTATTGTAATTGTTCGGATTTTTATTTTTATTTCTTTTATTCTTCCGTTGATAAAAGTGCTACTGCAGGCTAAACCGTACAAGGCAGGGCGGTGGAATTTGGAGGATTGGTCCAGACCCCTGCACGTACCTCAGGCGCAAAAATTGACATATGTCTGCCAGCAGGTGGCGCTATAACCAAGGGAAACACGTTTTGGCCTATAACTCCCAAATCCTTTGGCGCACATTCAAAAGCCTCATATCCACAGATTCCCTGAATTGCCCTGAATCACCTGGGCTAGGCCACGCCCATTTCCGCCTAGAATTTTTTTTCAGGAAATCGCTAAAACTCGAAAACCTACTTTTTCGAACTCCTCCTTGGGGTTTGGTCCGATCAGTGTGAAATTTGGTATGTCCATTCGTCAGCTGGACCTGATCTAAAGTTATCAAAACAGTTTTGGTTGGTCAAAATATGCCCAAATTATTAACAAATAAAATTTTATAGCTAGCTAGAAAAATGCGAACAGTTGCATATCTCGGTCAAAATAAATGCTAACGACACCAAATCCGAGATCCTAGGTTGGCATGTGACTGTGGGGGTGTGAGCCAAGTTTGGTTAACTTTGCCCACTAGGGGGGCGCTGCAAATATGCCAACGTTATATCTCTTAAACGGCAACACCGATTTTTACCAAATTTGGTGGGCATGATGCTGGGTCACTCCTGAGGCCATATCTTGATGATAATCACGACTGGTCAAAGTGGGCGTGGCTTATTACGACATAAACAACAAACATTTATTTTAGCTCAAGTATTATGCTGAGGGCTGTGAAATTTACAGGGTATATATAGAATAGGACACACACCCACCCACACCAAAAATTATGCATCTACTCCACTAGGTGGCACTGTAATGGACACAATCACGTTTTGGCCTGTAACTTCCACATTTTTGATCACAAGTTCATAAACTTTATATCCACGTGTTCCCTACATAGACCCGCATCTTCTGCCATAGGCCACGCCCACTTCCACAACACATTTCTCTTTCTAATTCGCTACACGTTAAAAACCTATTTTTTCGAACTCCTCCTAGGGTTTACGCTCCATCTGCACGAAACTTTGCACATACAGTCTCCAGATCGGCCTGATCAAAAGTTATCAAAAGAATTTTGCTACTCCAAAAAATGCGGTACTTACAAATAATCAATTTTTTCTGCTAGCCAAAAAACCCATATTACTGCATATTTTTGTCAAACTAAAAGCTATCAACATGAAACTCAAATCACTTGTTTCAGACGTCAGCAAGAGGCTCTGTACCAAATTTGGTGCAAATTTGTCAAAAGGGGGCGCTATAAACTGAGAAAAATCAAGCGACACAAAAGTTGCTCAGATTCGCACGAAATTTTGTGAGCGTGATGTGGAGTCACTCCCGAGGCCAGCCGTAAAGTTTAGTACTGTTTGGTCAAAGTGGGCGTGACTTGTTACGACAAACATATTCAGCAATAATACAGAGCTTCCAGTGCTCTTCCCATTACAATAAGAAGAGTGGAGAGAGAGGGCATCCTTGTTTGACCTCATGTGCGATAGCAAATCTTGGCGACGTACTTTCCTGTACCGAAATAAAGCCATTCGCGTTGCGTGGGCTACGCGACGCCCGGGGGCCGAGTCGCGCGGGAGGCTTGGCCCCCTTTCATAACTGCTTGCAGTTCTAGTTATTATTATTATAGTTATTATTTTTATTCTTCCACACATAAAAGTGTTGCTGCAGGCTAAACCGTGCAAGGGAGGGCGGTGCAATTTGGAGGGTTGCTCCAGACCCCTGCACGTAACTCAGGCGCAAAAATTGACATATGTCCGCCAGCAGGTGGCGCTATAACCAAGGGAAACACCTTTTGGCCTATAACTCCCACACCGTATGTCGCACATTCAAAAGCCTCATATCCACAGATTCCCTGAATAGCCCTGAATCACCTGGCCTAGGCCACGCCCATTTCCGCCTATTATTTTTTTTCGCTACATCGCAAAAACTGCAAAACCTAATTTTTCAAACTCCTCCTTTGGGTTTTGTCCTATCAGTGTGAAATTTGGCACGTAAGGTCTTGAGAGGGATCTCATCTAAAGTGGTCAAAAGAATTTTGTTCCGTCAAAATATGCGCAAATTATTCACGAATAAATTTTTCCAGCTAGCTATAAAAACACAAACAGTTGCATATCTCAGTCAAAATAAATGCTAACAACACCAAGTCCGAGATCCGTGGTTGCCATGTCACTGTCGGGGTATGAGCCAAATTTGCCTGATGTTGGCCACTAGGGGGCGTTGCAAATATGGCAACGTTATATCTCTTAAACGGCAAAACCGATTTTTACCAAATTTCGTCGCCATGATGCTGGGTCACTCCTGAGGCCAGGTCTTGAAGGTAATCCCGACTGGTCAAAGTGGGCGTGGCTTATTACGAGATAAACAACAAACATTTATTTCAGCTGAAGTATTATGCTGAGGCCTGTGACATTTACAGGGTATATATAGAATAGGACACAGACCACCCATACCAAAACTTGTGCATCTACTCCACTAGGTGGCGCTGTAACGGACGCCAATGCATTTTGGCCTGTAACTTCCACATTTTTAATCACATTCTCAGAATCTTTATATCCACCTGTTCCCTGAATAGATCCGCATCTTTTGACATAGACCACGCCCACTCCCACACCATATTTCTCTTTGTAAGTCGCTACACGTCAAAAAACCTACTTTTTCAAACTCCTCCTAGGGTGTACACTCCATCTGCACGAAACTTTGCACACACAATCTCCAGACTTGCCTCATCCAAAGTTTTCAAAAGAATTTCGCTACTCCAAAAAACAATGCGGTACTTATAAATAAGCAATTTTTTCTGCTAGCTAAAAAACACATACCGTTGCATATTTTTGTCAAATTAAAAGCTATCAACATGAAACTCAAGTCACTTCTTTCAGAGGACAACCACAGGCTCTGTACCAAATTTGGTGAAAATTGGCCAACAGGGGGCGCTATAAACACGGTAATATCAAGCGACACAAAACTTGCTTGAATCCGCACGAAATTTGGCGACCGTCATCTGGAGTCGCTCCCGAGGCCGGCCGGAAAGTTTTGTTATGTTTGGCCAAAGTGGGCGTGACTTGTTACAACAAACATATTCAGCATTTCATACTTGCAGTGCTCTTCCCACTACAGTAAGAGGAAGGGAGAGACAGGCCAGCCTTGTTTTACCCAACGTTTAACGGCAAACCTCTGCAACGTGCCTCCCGGTGACAAAACAGAGCCATTTGCGTTGCGTGGGCTCCGCTACGCCCGGGGGCCGAGTCGCGCGGGAGGCTTGGCCCCCGTTCATAACTGCTTGCAGTTCTAGTTAGGGGGCCAAGCCCGCGGGGGCTGGGGACCACGTATGCAAGCATACGCGGTTCCCAGGACCAGCGGTGCTGGGAACCCTATTGTTTTTGTTAAAATTTTTATTCTTATTATTATTTTTATTTTTCCGTTGGTAAAAGTGGTGCTGCAGGCTAAACCGTGCAAGGGAGGGCGGTGCACTTTGGAGGGTTGGTCCAGACCCCTGCACGTACCTCAGGCGCAAAAATTCACATATGTCCGCCAGCAGGTGGCGCTGTAACCAAGGGAAACACCTTTTGCCCTATAACTCCCACACCGTATGACGCACATTCAAAAGCCTCATATCGACAGATTCCCTCAATTGCCCTGATTCACCTGGGCTAGGCCACGCCCATTTCCGCCTATAATTTTTTTTCAGCAAATCCCAAAAACTGGAAAACCTACTTTTCCGAACTCCTCCTTGGGGTTTTGTCCGATCAGTGTGAAATTTGGCACGTAAGGTCTTTGGATGGACCTGACCCAAAGTTATCAAAAGAATTTTGTTCGGTCAAAATATACGCAAATTTATTAACGAATACAATTTTCTAGCTAGCTATAAAAATGCGTACAGTTGCATATCTCAGTCAAAATAAATGATAACAAAACCAAATCTGAGAATCTTGGTTGGCATGTGACTGTGGGGGTATGAGCCAAATTTGGTTGACGTTGGCCACTAGGGGGCGCTGCAAATAGGGGAACGTTATATCTCTTAAACGCCAACACCGATTATTGCGAAATTCGGTGGATATGACGCTGGGCCACTCCTGAGGCCATATCTTTAAGGTAATCCCGACTGGTCAAAGTGGGCGTGGCTTATTACGAGATAAACAACAAACATTTATTTCAGCTCAAGTATTATGCTGAGGACTGTCAAATTTACATGGTATATATAGAATAGGACACAGACCACCCACACCAAAAACTGTGCGTCTACTCCACTAGGTGGCGCCGTAACGGCCGCAAATGCATATTGGCCTGTAACTTCCACATTTTTAATCACATGTAGATAAACTTTATATCCAAGTCTTCCCTAAATAGCGCCACATCTTCTGACATAGGCCACGCCCACTCCCACAGCATATTTCTCTTTGTAAGTCGCTACATGTCAAAAACCTACTTTTTCAAACTCCTCCTAGGATTTACGCTCCATCTGCATTAAACTTTGCACACACAATCTCCAGGCATGCCTGATCAAAAGTTATCAAAAGAATTTTTGCTACTCCAAAAAACCGCGGTACTTATAAATAAACATTTTTTTCTGCTAGCTAAAAAACGCATACAATTGCATATTTTTGTCAAAATAAAAGCTATCAACATGAAACTCAAGTCACTTGTTTCAGAGGTCAACCAGAGGCTCTGTACCAAATTTGGTGCAAATTGAGCAACAGGGGGCGCTATAAACAGAGAAACATTAAGCGACAAAAAAGTTGCTCAGATTCGCACGAAATTTGGCAAGTGCGATCTAGAGTCCCTCCACAGCCGGGCCGTAAAGTTTAGTGATGTTTGGTCAAAGCGGCCATGACTTGTAACAACAAACGTATTCTGCCTTTGACACTTGCACTGCTCTTCCCATTGCAATAAGAGGAATGGAGAGAGAGGGCAGCCTTCTTCGACCCCAGGTTCCATAGCAGATCTTGGCGGTGTGCCTCCTGGTAACACAATAGAGCCGTTTGCGTTACATGGGCTCCGCGACGCTCGGGGGCCGAGTCGCGCGGGAGGCTTGGCCCCCGTTGATAACTGCTTGCAGTTCTAGTTATTATTTCTTTTATTCTTCCGTTGATAAAAGTGGTACTGCAGGCTAAACCGTACAAGGGAGGGTGGTGCAATTTGGAGGATTGGTCCAGACCCCTGCACGTACCTCAGGCGCAAAAATTGACATATGTCTGCCAGCAGGTGGCGCTATAACCAAGGGAAACACCTTTTGGCCTATAACTCCCAAATCCTTTGGCGCACATTCAAAAGCCTCATATCCACAGATTCCCTGAATTGCCCTGAATCACCTGGGCTAGGCCACGCCCATTTCCGCCTAGGATTTTTTTTCAGGAAATCGCTAAAACTCGAAAACCTACTTTTTCGAACTCCTCCTTGGGGTTTGGTCCGATCACTGTGAAATTTGGTATGTCCATTCGTAAGCTGGACCTAATCTAAAGTTATCAAAACAGTTTTGGTTGGTCAAAATATGCGCAAATTATTAACGAATAAAATTTTATAGCTAGCTAGAAAAATGCGAACAGTTGCATATCTCGGTCAAAATAAATGCTAATGACACCATTTCTGAGATCGTTGGCTGGCATGTGACTGTGGGGGTATGAGCCAAATTTGGCTGATGTTGGCCACTAGGGGGCGCTGCAAATACGGGAACGTTATATCTCTTAAACGGCAACACTGACTTTTACCAAATTTGGTGGGCATGATGCTGGGTCACTCCTGAGGACATATCTTGAAGATAATCACGATTGATCAAAGTGGGCGTGGCTTATTACAAGACAAACAACAAACACTTATTTCAGGTTAAGTATTATGCTGAGGGCCATGAAATTTACAGGGTATATATAGAACATGACACAGAACAAACACACCAAAAATTGCGCTTCCACTCCACTACGTGGCGCTGTAACGGACGCAAACGCATTTTGGCCTGTAACTTCCACATTTTAAATCACATCTTCATAAACTTTATATCCCCGTGTTCCCTACATAGATCCGCATCTTCTGACATAGGCCACGCCCACTCCCACAGCATATTTCTAGTCGTAAATCGCTACACGTCAAAAAACCTACTTTTTCGAACTCCTCCTAGGTTGTACGCTCCATCTGCACCAAACTTTGCACACACAATCTCCAGACTTGCCTGATCAAAAGTTATCAAAAGAATTTTGCCACTCCAGAAAACGCGGTACTTATAAATAAACATTATTTTCTGCTAGCTACAAAACACATACCGTTGCATATTTTTGTCAAAATAAAAGCTATCAACATGAAACTCAAATCACTTGTTGCAGACGTCAACCAGAGGCGCTGTGCCAAATTTGGTGCAAATTGGGCAACAGGGGGCGCTATAAACAGAGAAACATTAAGCGACAAAAAAATTCCTCGGATTCGCACGAAATTTGCCCAGCACTATCTGGAGTCCCTCCCGAGCCCAGCCATAAAGTTTAGTAATGTTTGGTCAAAGTGGGCGTGACTTGTTACAACAAACATATTCTGCCTTTGACACTTGCAGTGCTTTTCCCATTGCAATAAAAGGAACGGAGAGAGAGGGCAGCCTTCTTCGACCCCACGTTCGATAGCAGATCTTAGCGGTGTGCCTCCTGGTAACAAAATAGAGCCGTTTGTGTTACGTGGCCTCCGCGATGCCCGGGGGCCGAGTCGCGCGGGAGGCTTGGCCCCCGTTCATAACTGCTTGCAGTTCTAGTTATTATTAGGGGGCCAAGCCCGCGGGGCCTGGGGCACGCGTATGCACAAGCATACGCGTTTCCCAGGACCAGCGGTGCTGGGAACCCTATTGTTTTTGTTCCGATTTTTATTATTATTAGGGGGCCAAGCCCGCGGGGGCTGGGGAACGCGTATGCACAAGCATACGCGTTTCCCAGGACCAGCGGTGCTGGGAACCCTATTGTAATTGTTCAGATTTTTATTTTTTTTTTTTTCCTTATTTTTATTTTTCCGTTGATAAAAGTGGTGGTGCAGGCTAAACCGTGCAAGGCAGGGCGGTGCAATTTAGAGGGTTGGTCCAGACCCCTGCAGGGACCTCAGGCGCAAAAATTGACATATGTCTGCCAGCAGGTGGCGCTATAACCAAGGGAAACGCCTTTCGGCCTATAACTCCCAAACCGTTTGTCGCACATTCAAAAGCCTCATATCCACAGAATCCCTGCATTGCCCTGAATCACCTGCCCTAGGCCACGCCCATTTCCGCCTATAATTTTTTCCCGCTAGATCGCGAAAACTGGAAAACCTACTTTTTCGAACTCCTCCTTGGGGTTTTGTCCGATCAGTGTGAAATTTGGCATGTACGTTCAGCAGCTGGACCCGATCTAAAGTTATCAAAAGAATTTTGTTCGGTCAAAATATGCGCAAATTATTAACGAATAAAATTTTCTAGCTACCTATAAAAACGCGAACAGTTGCATAACTCGGTCAAAGTACATGCTAATGACATTAAATCTGAGATCACTGGTTGACATGTGACTGTGGGGGTATGAGCCAAATTTGACTAATGTTGGCCACTAGGGGGCGCTGCAAATATGGGAACGGTATATCTCTTAAATGCAAAAACCAATTTTTACCAAATTTGGTGGGCATGACGCTGGGTCACTCCTGAGGCCAAATCTTGAAGGTCATCACGACTGGTCAAAGTGGGCGTGGCTTATTATGAGATAAACAACAAACATTTATTTCAGCTCAAGTATTAAGCTGAGGGCTTCGAAATGTACAGGGTATATATAGAATAGCACACAGACCGCCCACACCAAAAACTGTGCATCTACTCCACTAGGTGGCGCCGTAACTGACGCAAACGCGTTTTGGCCTGTAACTTCCACATTTTAAATCACATCTTCATAAACTTTATATCCACGTGTTCCCTAAATACATCCGCATCTTTTGACATGGGCCACGCCCACTCCCACAGCATATTTCTCTTTGTAAGACACTACACATCAAAAAACTACTTTTTCGAACTCCTCCTAGGGTTTACGCTCCAGCTGCACGAAACTTTGCACAAACAATCTCCAGATGGGCCTGATCAAAAGTTATCAAAAGAATTTTGCTACTCCAAAAAATGCGGTACTTATAAATAAACAAATTTTTCCGCTAGCTAAAAAACACATACTGTTGCATATTCTTGTCAAAGTAAAAGCTATCGACATGAAACTCAAGACACCGCTCTCAAAGGTCAACCAGAGGCTCTGTGCCAAATTTGGTGCAAATTGGGCAATAGGGGGCGCTATAAACACGGTAATATCAAGCGACAAAAAAGTTGCTTGGATCTGCACGAAATTCGGGGAGCGTGATCTGGATTTGCTCCCGAGCCCAGCCATAAAATTTTGTTATGTTTGGTCAAAGTGGGCGTGACTTGTTACAACAAACATATTCAGCATTTGACACTTGCAGTGCTCTTCCCACTACAGTAAGAGGAAGGGAGAGACAGGGCAACCCTGTTTTACCCAGCGTTTAACAGCAAACCTCGGCAACATGCCTCCCGGTCACGAAACACAGCTGTTTGCGTTACGTGGGCTCCGCTACGCCCGGGGGCCGAGTCGCGCGGGAGGCTTGGCCCCCGTTCATAACTGCTTGCAGTTCTAGTTATTAGGGGGCCAAGCCCGCGGGGGCTGGGGAACGCGACTGCAAAGCAGACGCGTTTCCCAGCACCAGCGGTGCTGGGAACCCTATTGTAATTGTTCCGATTTTTAGGGGGCCAAGCCGCGGGGCCTGGGGGACGCGTATGCACAAGCATACGCGTTTCCCAGGACCAGCGGTGCTGGGAACCCTATTGTTTTTGTTCAGATTTTTATTATAGTTAGGGGGCCAAGCCCGCGGGGGCTGGGGACCGCGTATGCAAGCATACGCGGTTCCCAGGACCAGCGGTGCTGGGAACCCTATTGTTTTTGTTAAGATTTTTATTATTATTATTATAGTTCCCTATTATTTTTATTTTTCCCACAATAAAAGTGGTGCTGCAGGCTAAACCGTGCAAGGGAGGGCGGTGCAATTTGGAGGGTTAGTCCAGACCCCTGCACGTACCTCAGGCGCAAAAATTCACATATGTCCGCCAGCAGGTGGCGCTATAACCAAGGGAAACACCTTTTGGGCTATAACTCCCACATCGTATGTCGCACATTCAAAAGCCTCATATCCACAGAATCCCTGATTTACCCTGAATCACCTGGGCTAGGCCACGCCCATTTCCGCCTATAATTTTTTTTTCAGGAAATCGCAAAAAACTCAAAAACCTACTTTTTCAAACTCCTCCTTGTGATTTCGTCCAATCAGTGTCAAATTTGCCACAATATATTCGTCAGCTTCACATGATCTGAAATTATCAAAAAAATTTTGTTATGTCAAAATATGTACAAATTACTAACGAATAAAATATTCCAGCTAGCTATAAAAACATGAACAGTTCCATATCTAGGTCAAAATAAATGCTAACGACACCAAATCTAAGATCCATGGTTGCCATATGACTCTGGGGCTATGAGCCAAATTTGGCTCATTTTGGCCACTAGGGGGCGCTGCAAACAGGGGAACGTCATATCTCTTAAACGGCAACACCGATTTTTACGAAGTTTGGTGGGTATGATGCTGGGTCACTCCTGAGGCCATACCTTGAAGGTATTCACGATTGGTCAAAGTGGGCGTGGCTTATTACGAGATAAACAAGAAACATTTATTTCAGCTAAAGTATTATGCTGAGGGCTGTGAAATTTACAGGGTATATATAGAATAGGACACAGACCACCCATACCAAAAATTGTATGTCTACTCCACTAGGTGGCGCGTGTAATGGACGCAAACGCATTTTGGCCTGTAACTTCCACATTTTTAATCACATGTAGATAAACTTTGTATCCACGTCTTCCCTAAATGGAGCCGCATCTTTTGACATAGGCCACGCCCACTCCCAAAGCATATTTCTCTTTGTAAGTCGCTACACGTCAAAAACCTACTTTTTCGAACTCCTCCTAGAATTTACGTTCCATCCACACGAAACTTTGCACACACAATCTCCAGATGTGCCTGATCAAAAGTTTTCAAAAGCATTTTGCTACTCCAAAAAATGCGATACTTATAAATAAACCATTTTTTCTGCTAGCTAAAAAACACATACTCTTGCATATTTTTGTCAAAGTAAAAGCTATCGACATAAAACTCAAATCACTTGTTTCAGACGTCAGCAAGAGGCTCTGTACCAAATTTGGTGCAAATTTGTCAAAAGGGGGCGCTATAAACTGAGAAAAATCAAGCGACACAAAAGTTGCTCAGATTCGCACGAAATTTTGTGAGCGTGATGTGGAGTCACTCCCGAGGCCAGCCGTAAAGTTTAGTACTGTTTGGTCAAAGTGGGCGTGACTTGTTACGACAAACATATTCAGCAATAATACAGAGCTTCCAGTGCTCTTCCCATTACAATAAGAAGAGTGGAGAGAGAGGGCATCCTTGTTTGACCTCATGTGCGATAGCAAATCTTGGCGACGTACTTTCCTGTACCGAAATAAAGCCATTCGCGTTGCGTGGGCTACGCGACGCCCGGGGGCCGAGTCGCGCGGGAGGCTTGGCCCCCTTTCATAACTGCTTGCAGTTCTAGTTATTATTTTTATTCTTCCACGGGTAAAAGTGGTGCTGCAGACTAAAACCGTGCAAGGGAGGGCGGTGCAATTTGGACGGTTAGTCCAGACCCCTGCACGTACCTCAGACGCAAAAATTGACATATGTCTACCAGCAGGTGGCGCTATAACCAAGGGAAACACGTTGTGGGCTATAACTCCCACACCGTAGGTCACACATTCAAAAGCCTCATATCCACAGATTCCCTGATTTGCCCTGAATCACCTGGGCTAGGCCACGCCCATTTCCGCCTATAATTTTTTTTCAGGAAATCGCGAAAACTTGAAAACCTACTTTTTCAAACTCCTCCTCGGGTTTGGTCCCATCAGTGTGAAATTTGGCACGTACGGTCTTCAGACGGACCTGACCTAAAGTTATCAAAATAATTTTGTTCCGTCAAATCACGCGCAAATTATTAACGAATAACTTTTTCTAGCTAGCTATGAAAAAATGAAGAGTTGCATATCTCAGTCAAAATAAATGCTAATGACACCATTTCTGAGATCGTTGGCTGGCATGTGACTGTGGGGGTATGCGCCAAATTTGATTAATTTTGGCCACTAGGGGGCGCTGCAAATATGGGAACGTTATATCTCTTAAACGGAAACACCGATTTTTACGAAATTTGGTGGGCATGATGCTGGGTCACTCCTGAGGCCATATCTTGAAGGCAATCATGACTGGTCACAGTGGGCGTGGCTTATTACGAGATAAACAACAAACTTTTATTTCAGCTCAAGAACTATGCTGAGAGCTGTGAAATTTACAGGGTATATAAAGAATAGGACACAGACCAAACGTACCAAAAATTTTGCGACTACTCCACTAGGTGGCGCTGTAACGGACGCAAACGCATTTTGACCTGTAACTTCCACATTTTTAATCACATCTTCATAAACTTTATATCCACGTCTTCCCGGAATAGATCCGCATCTTTTGACATAGGCCACGCCCACTCCCACAGCGCATTTCTCATTGTAAGTTGATACACGTCAAAACCTACTTTTTTGAACTCCTCCTAGGGTTTACGTTCGATCTGCACGAAAATTTGCACACACAATCTTCAGCCTTACCTGATCAAAAGTTATCAAAAGAATTTTGATACTCCAAAAAATGCGGTACTTATAAATAAACAATTATTTCTGCTAGCTAAAAATCACATACTGTTGCATATTTTTGTCAAAGTAAAAGCTATCGACATGAAACTTAAGTCACTTGTTTCCGAGGTCAACCAGAGGCTCTGTGCCAAATTTGGTGCAAATTGGTCAACAGGGGGCCCTATAAACTGAGAAAAATCAAGCAACACAAAAGTTGCTCAGATTCGCACGAAATTTGACGAGCGCCATGTGGAGTCGCTCCCAAGGCCACCTGTACAGTTTAGTGATGTTTGGTCAAAGTGGGCGTGACTTCTTACAACAAACATATTGAGCCTTTCACAATGCTCTTCCCATTACAATAAGAGTAATGGACAGAGAGGGCAGCCTTGTTCCACCCAGAGTTCGATAGCAGATCTTGGCGGTGTGCCTCCTGGTGACGAAACGGAGCCGTTTGCGTTGCATGGGCTCCGCGATGCGCGGGGGCCAAATCACGCGGGAGGCTTGGCCCCCGTTCATAACTGCTTGCAGTTCTAGTTAGGGGGCCAAGCCCGCGGGGGCTGGGAACCGCGTATGCAAGCATACGCGTTTCCCAGTACCAGCGGTGCTGGGAACCCTATTGTTTTTGTTCCGATTTTTATTATTATTATTCACTATTGTTATTATTTTTATTTTTCCGTTGGTAAAAGTGATGCTGCAGGCTAAACCGTGCATGGGAGGGCGGTGCAATTTGGAGGGTTGGTCCAGACCCCTGCACGTACCTCAGGTGCAAAAACTGACATATGTCCGCCAGCAGGTGGCGATATAATCAAGGAAAACACCTTTTCACCCATAACTCCCAAACCGTTTGTCGCACATTCAAAAGCCTCATATCCCCAGATTCCCTGATTTGCCCTGAATCTCCTGGGCTAGGCCACGCCCATTTCCGCCTATAATTTTTTTTCAGGAAATTGCAAAAACTCGAAAACCCACTTTTTCAAACTCCTCCTTGGGGTTTGGTCCCATCACTGTGAAATTTGGCACGTACGTTCGGCACCTGGACCAGATCTAAAGTTATCAAAAGAATTTTGTTCAGTCAAAATATGCGCTAATTATTAACGAATAAAATTTTCTAGCTAGCTATAAAAATGCGAACAGTAGCATATCTCGGTCAAAATAAATACTAATGACACCATTTCTGAGATCCTTGGCTGGCATGTCACTGTGGGGCTATGAGCCAAATTGGGCTGATGTTGGCCACTAGGGGGCGCTGCAAATACGGGAACGTTATATCTCTTAAACGGCAACACTGACTTTTACCAAATTTGGTGGGCATGATGCTGGGTCACTCCTGAGGACCTATCTCGAAGATAATCACGATTGGTCAAAGTGGGCGTGGCTTATTACAAGACAAACAATAAACATTTATTTCAGCTCAAGTATTATGCTGAGGGCTGTGAAATTTACAGGGTATATATAGAATAGGACACAGACCGCCCATACCAAAAATTGTGTTGTCTACTCCACTAGGTGGCGCTGTAACGGACGCAAACGCATTTTGACCTCTAACTTCCACATTTTTAATCACATCTTCATAAACTTTATATCCACGTGATCCCTAAATACAGCCGCATCTTTTGACATAGGCCACGCCCACTCCCACTGCAGATTTCTCTTTGTAAGTCCTTACATGTCTAAAACCTACTTTTTTGAACTTCCTCTAGGGTTTACGCTCCATCTGCACGAAACTTTGCACATACAATCTCCACACTAGCCCAATGAAAAGTTATCAAAAGAATTTTGCTACTCCAAAAAACGCGGTACTTATAAATAAGCAATTTTTTCTGCTAGCTAAAAAACACATACCGTTGCATTATTTTGTCACAGTAAAACCTATCAACATGAAACTCAAGTCACTTGCTTCCAAGGTCAACCAGAGGCTCTGGACCAAATTTGGTGCAAATTGGGCAACAGGGGCTGCTATAAACAGAGAAATATTAAGTGACACGACACTTGCTCGGATTGGCACGAAATTTGGCAAGCGCGATCTGGAGTACCTCCCAAGCCGGCCCGTAAAGTTTAGTGATGTTTGGTCAAAGTGGGCGTGACTTCTTACAACAAACATATTCACCCTTTCACACTTTCAGCGTTCTTCCCATTGCAATAAGAGGAACGGAGAGAGAGGGCAGCCTTGTTCGACCCGACGTTCGATAGCAGATCTTGGCGGTGTGCCTCCTGGTAACAACATAGAGCCGTTTGCGTTACGTGGGCTCCGCGACGCCCGGGGTCTGAGTCGCGCGGGAGGCTTGGCCCCCGTTCATAACTGCTTGCAGTTCTAGTTATTTTTATTTCTTTTATTCTTCCGTTGATAAAAGTGCTACTGCAGGCTAAACCGTACAAGGGAGGGCGGTGGAATTTGGAGGGTTGGTCCAGACCCCTGCACGTACCTCAGGCGCAAAAATTGACATATGTCTGCCAGCAGGTGGCGCTATAACCAAGGGAAACACCTTTTGGCCGATAACTCCCAAACCCTTTGGCGCACATTCAAAAGGCTCATATCCACAGATTCCCTGAATTGCCCTGAATCACCTGGGCTAGGCCACGCCCATTTCCGCCTATAATTTTTTTTCAGGAAATCACTAAAACTCCAAAACCTACTTTTTCAAACTCCTCCTTGGGGTTTGGTCCGATCAGTGTGAAATTTGGTATGTCCATTCGTCAGCTGGACCTGATCTAAAGTTATCAAAAGACTTTTGTTTGGTCAAAATATGCGCAAATTATTAACGAATAAAATTTTATAGCTACCTAGAAAAACGCGAACAGTTGCATACCTCGGTCAAAATAAATGCTAATGACGCCAAATCCGAGATCCGTAGTTGTCATGTGACTGTGGGAGTGTGAGCCAAATTTGGTTAACTTTGCCCACTAGGGGGCGCTGCAAATACGCCAACGTTATATCTCTTAAACGGCAACACCGATTTTTACCAAATTTGGTGGGCATGATGCTGGGTCACTCCTGAGGCAATATCTTGATGGTAATCACGACTGGTCAAAGTGGGCGTGGCTTATTACGACATACACAACAAACATTAATTTTAGCTCAAGTATTATGCTGAGGGCTTTGAAATTTACAGGGTATATATAGTATAGGACACACACCAGCCACACCAAAAATTATGCGTCTACTCCACTAGGTGGCGCTGTAACGGACACAATCACGTTTTGGCCTGTAACTTCCACATTTTTTATCACAATTTTCATAAACTTTATATCCACGTGTTCCCTACATAGAGCCGCATATTCTCACATAGGCCACGCCCACTTCCACAACATATTTCTCTTTCTAATTCGCTACACGTTAAAAACCTACTTTTTCGAACTCCTCCTAGGGTTTACGCTCCATCTGCACGAAACTTTGCACATACAGTCTCCAGATCGGCCTGATCAAAAGTTATCAAAAGAATTTTGCTACTCCAAAAAAATGCGGTACTTACAAATAATAAATTTTTTCTGCTGGCTAAAAAACACATATTGCTGCATATTTTGTCAAAGTAAAAGCTATCGACATGAAACTCAAATCACTTATTTCAGACCTCAGTAAGAGGCTCTGTACCAAAATTTGGTGCAAATTTGTCAAAAGGGGGCGCTATAAACAGAGAAAAATCAAGCCACACAAAAGTTGCTCAGATTCGCACAAAATTTTGTGAGCGTCATGTGGACTCACTCCCGAGGCCAACCGTAAAGTTTTAGTGATGTTTGGTCAAAGTGGGCGTGACTTCTTACAACAAACATATTCTGCCTTTGACACTTGCAGTGCTCTTCCCATTACAGTAAGAGGAAGGGAGAGACAGGAAGCCTTGTTTGATCTCACATTTAACGGCAAACCTCGGCGACGTGCCTTGCGGTGACGAAACAGAGCCGTTTGCGTTGCGTGGCCTCCGCGACGCCCGGGGGCCGAGTCGCGCGGGAGGCTTGGCCCCCTTTCATAACTGCTTGCAGTTCTAGTTAGGGGGCCAAGCCCGCGGGGGCTGGGGAACGCGACTGCAAAGCAGACGCGTTTCCCAGCACCAGCGGTGCTGGGAACCCTATTGTTTTTGTTCGGATTTTTATTTTTCTTCTTTTTTTTATTATTATTTTTTCCGTTGATAAAAGTCCTGCTGCAGCCTAAACCGTACAAGGGAGGGTGATGCAATTTGGAGGGTTGGTCCAGACCCCTGCACGTACCTCAGACGCAAAAACTCACTTATGTCCGCCACTAGGTGGCGCTATAACCAAGGAAAACACGTTTGGGCCTATAACACCCACACCGTATGTCACACATGCAAAAACCTCATATCCCCAGATTTCTTGAATAGCAGTGAATAATCTGGGCTAGGCCACGCCCACTTCCGCCTAGAATTTTTTTTCGCTACATTGTGAAAACTGGAAAACCTACTTTTTCAAACTCCTCCTTGGGGTTTTGTCCAATCAGCGTGAAACTTGGTGTGTACAGTCTACAGTTGGACCTGATCTAAAGATATCAAAAGAATTTCGTTCGGTCAAAAATCCGCTAATCATTAACGAATGAATTTTTCTACCTAGCTATAAAAACGCAAACTGTTGCATATCTCGGCCAAAATACATGCTAATGACACCAAACCTGAGATCCTTGTTTGGCATGTGACTGAGAGTCTATCAGCAAAATTTGGATAATTTTAGCCACTAGGGGGCGCTGCAAATATGGCAACGTTATATCTCTTGAACAGCATCACCGATTTTAACGAAATTTGTTGGCTACCATGCTGGGTCACTCCTGAGGCGATATCTTGAAGATAATCGCGATTGGTCGAAGTGGGCGTGGCTTATGACGTGATACACAACAAGCATTTATTTCAGCTGAAGTATTATGCTGAAAAGCTTTGAAATTCACAGGGTATATGTAGAATAGCACACAACCTGCCCATACCAAAAATTCTGCATCTACTCCACTAGGTGGCGCTATAACGGATGCAAATGCGTTTTGGCCTGTAACTTCCACATTCTAAGTCACATCTTTGTAATCTTCATATCCACGTGTTCCCCAGATAGACCCGCATCGTAGGACATAGGCCACGCCCACTTCCACTGCATATTTCTAGTCATAAGTTGGTACACGTCAAAACCCTTCTTTTTCGAACTCCTCCTAGGGTTTTAAGCTCTATATGCACGAAACTTTGCACACACAATCTCCAGACTTGCCTGATCAAAACTTATCAAAAGTTTTTTGCTACTCCAAAAAACGCAGTCGTTATAAATAAACAATTTTTTCTGCTAGCTAAAAGACACATACTGTTGCACATTTTTGTCAAAGTAAAGGCTATCGATGTCAAACTCAAGTCACTTGTTTCAGACATCGTCCAGAGGCTCTGGGCCAAATTTGCCGCACATTGGCCGATAGGGGGCGCTATAAACACAGAAACATTAAGTGAGATGAAAGCTGATCGGATTTGCACGAAATTCGGTGAGCACAATATGGGGTGCCTCCTGAGGCCACATCTTAAAGTTTAGCGCGACTGGTAAAAGTAGGCGTGGCTTATGACGCGATAAACAACAAACATTTATTTCAGCTGAAGTATTATGCCGAGGGCTCTGAAATTCTCAGGGTATATGTATAATAGCACACAGACCTCCCGTACCAAAAATTGCATGTCTACTCCACTAGGTGGCGCTATAACAGAAGAAAAAACATAAAGCGACACGAAAGTTGATCAGACTCGCACCACATTTGATGAGCATGATGTGGACTCACTCCTCAGGCCAGCCTTTCACACTTCCACTGCTCTTCCTGTTACAATTACAATACCGCAGGCGAAACGTCGGCTGGTATCCCGCTGGGGGCCGAGTGGCACGGGGGGGCTTGGCCCCCTTTCATAACTGCTTGCAGTTCTAGTTCACTATTATTAGGGGGCCAAGCCCGCGGGGCCGGGGGAACGCGTATGCAAGCATACGCGTTTCCCAGGACCAGCGGTGCTGGGAACCCTATTGTTTTTGTTAAAGTTTTTAGGGGGCCAAGCCCGCGGGGGCTGGGGAACGCGACTGCAAAGCAGACGCGTTTCCCAGCACCAGCGGTGCTGGGAACCCTATTGTTTTTGTTCGGATTTTTATTCTTTTTTTTTTTTTTTTTATTATTATTCTTCCGTTGATAAAAGTCCGGCTGCAGCCTAAACCGTGCAAGGGAGGGTGGTGCAATTTGGAGGGATGGTCCAGACCCCTGCACGTACCTCAGACGCAAAAATTCACATATGTCCGCCACTAGGTGGCGCTATAACCAAGGAAAACACCTTTTGGCCTATAATTCCCACACCGTATGTCACACATGCAAAAACCTCATATCCCCAGATTCCCTGAATAGGGATGCATCACCTGGGCCAGGCCACGCCCATTTCCGCCTATAATTTTTTTTTCGCTACATCGCGAAAACTGGAAAACCTACTTTTTCGAACTCCTCCTTCGGGTTTTGTCCGATCAGCGTCAAACTTGGCGTGTAGAGTCTACAGTTGTAACTGATCTAAAGTTATCAAAAGAATTTCGCTCGTAAAAAGATGCACAAATTATTAACGAATGAATTTTTCTAGCTAGCTATAAAAACGCGAACTGTTGCATATCTCGGTCAAAATAAATGCTAACGACATCAAACCTCAGATCCTTGGTTGGCATGCCACTGTAAGGCTAAGATCCAAATTTGGCTGATGTTAGCCACTAGGGGGCGCTGCAGATACGGTACATTTATATCTCTTAAACGACAACACCGATTTAACGAAATTGGCTGGCTACCATGCTGGATGACTCCTGAGGCCACATCTTGAAGTTAATCGCGACTGGTCAAAGTGGGCGTGTCTTATGACGCCATACAAAACAAACGTTTATTTCAGCACAAGTATTATGCTGAGAGGTCTGAAATTGACAGGATATATGTAGAATAGGACACAGACTGCCCATACCGAAAATTGCATATCTACTCCACTAGGTGGCGCTATAACAGACGCAAACGCGTTTTGGCGTGTAACGTCCACATTTTAAGTCACATCTTCATAAACTTTATATCCACGTGTTCCCTGCATAGATCCGCATCTTCTGACATAAGCCACGCCCACTCCCACAGCATATTTCTCTTTATAAGTCGCTACACGTCAAAAACCTACTTTTTCGAACTCCTCCTAGGGTTTACGCTCCATCTGCACGAAACTTAGCCCAGACAATCTCCAGACTTGCCTGATCAAAAGTTATCAAAAGAATTTTGCTAATCCAAAAAACGCGGTACTTATAAATAAGCAAATATTTCTGCTAGCAAAAAATCACATACTGTGCATATTTCTGTCAAAATAAAAACTATAGACATGAAATTCAAGTCACTTGTTTCCGAGGTCAACCAGAGGCACTGTGCCAAATTTGGTGAAAATTGGGAAAAAAGGGGGCGCTATAAACAGAGAAATATCAAGTGACATAAAAATTCATCCGATTCGCACGAAATTTGGTGAGCATGATGCGGAGTCACTCCCGAGGCCAGCCGTAAAGTTTAGTACTGTTTGGTCAAAGTGGGCATGACTTGTTACAACAAACATGTTCAGCAATTATACAGAGCTTCCAGTGCTCTTTCCTTTACAATAAGAGGAATGCAGAGAGAGGGCAGCCTTGTTTGACCGCACGTTTGACAGCAAATCTTGGCGATGTACCTCATCATCCCGAAATAGAGCCATTGGCGTTACGTGGGCTCCGCTACGCGCGGGGGCCGAGTCGCGCGGGGAGGCTTGGCCCCCTTTCATAACTGCTTGCAGTTCTAGTTATTCTTATTAGGGGGCCAAGCCCGCGGGGCCTGGGGACGCGTATGCACAAGCATACGCGTTTCCCAGGACCAGCGGTGCTGGGAACCCTATTGTTTTTGTTCGGATTTTTATTATTAGGGGGCCAAGCCCGCGGGGCCTGGGGGACGCGTATGCACAAGCATACGCGTTTCCCAGGACCAGCGGTGCTGGGAACCCTATTGTTTTTGTTCGGATTTTTATAGTTTTTTTTTTTTTTTTTTTTTTTCTCTATTTTTATTCTTCCGTTGGTAAAAGTCTTGCTGCAGGCTAAACCGTGCAAGGGAGGGTGGTGCAATTGGAGGGTTGGTCCAGACCCCTGCAGGGACCTCACACGCAAAAATTGACATATGTCCGCCAGAAGGGGGCGCTATAACAAAGGGCAAAGTGTTTTGGGCTATAACTCCCACACCATACATCGCACATTGAAAATCCTCATATCCACAGATTCCCTGAATAGCCCTGAATCCCGGGGGCTAGGCCACGCCCATTTCCGCCTATAATTTTTTTTCGCTACATCGCGAAAACTGGAAAACCTACTTTTTCGAACTCCTCCTTGGGGTTTTGTCCGATCAGTGTGAAATTTAGCACGTACAGTCTTCCAATAGACCTGACCAAAAGTTATCAAAACAATTTTGTTCGGTGAAAATATGCGCAAATTATTAACGAATAAAATTTTCTAGCTAGCTATAAAACAAGAACAGTTGCATATCTCGGTCAAAGTAAATGCTAACGACAAACCAAATCTGAGATCCTTGGTTGGCATGTGACTGTGGGGGTATGAGCCAAATTTGGCTAATGTTGGCCACTAGGGGGCGCTGCAAAAATGGGAACGTTATATCTCTTAAACGCCAACACCGATTTTTACCAAATTTGGTGGGCATGATGCTGGGTCACTCCTGAGGCCATATCTCGAAGGTCATCACGACTGGTCAAAGTGGGCGTGGCTTATTACGAGATAAACAACAAACATTTATTTCAGCTCAAGTATTAAGCTGAGGGCTGTGAAATTTACAGGGTATATCTAGAATAGCACACAGACCGCCCATACCAAAAATTGTGCATCTACTCCACTAGGTGGCGCTGTAAAGGATGCAAATGCATTTTGGCCTGTAACTTCCACATTTTAAATCACATCTTCATAAACTTTATATCCACGTGTTCCCTGAATAGAGCCGCATCTTCTGACATAGGCCACGCCCACTCACACAGCAGATTTCTCTTTGTAAGACGCTACACGTCAAAAACCTACTTTTTCGAACTCCTCCTAGGGTTTACGCTCCAGCTGCACGAAACTTTGCACATACAATCTCCAGATGGGCCTGATCAAAAGTTATCAAAAGAATTGTGCTACTCCAAAAAAATGCGGTACTTACAAATAATCAATTTTTTCTGCTAGCTAAAAAACACATATTGTTGCATATTTTTTTTCAAAGTAAAAGCTATCGACATGAAACTCAAAACACTTGTTTCAGACGTCAGCAAGAGGCTCTGTACCACATTTGGGGCAAATTTGTCAAAAGGGGGCGCTATAAAAAGATGAAAAATCAAGCGACACAAAAGTTGCTCAGATTCGCACGAAATTTTGTGAGCGTGATGTGGACTCACTCCCGAGGCCAGCCGTAAAGTTTAGTACTGTTTGGTCAAAGTGGGCGTGACTTGTTACGACAAACATATTCAGCAATAATACAGAGCTTCCAGTGCTCTTCCCATTACAATAACAAGAATGGAGAGAGAGGCCAGCCTTGTTTGACCTGATGTGCGATAGCAAATCTTGGCGGACGTACCTTCCTGTACCAAAATAGAGCCATTCACGTTGCGTGGGCTACGCGAAGCCCGGGGGCCGAGTCGCGCGGGAGGCTTGGCCCCCGTTCATAACTGCTTGCAGTTCTAGTTATTCCTATTATTATTATTTTTATTTTTCCGTTGGTAAAAGTGGTGCTGCAGGCTAAACCGTGCAAGGGAGGGCGGTGCAATTTGGAGGGTTTGGTCCAGACCCCTGCACGTACCTCAGGTGCAAAAATTCACATATGTCCGCCAGCAGGTGGCGCTATAACCAAGGGAAACATGTTTTGGCCTATAACTCCCACACCGTATGACGCACATTCAAAAGCCTCATATCTACAGATTCCCTGAATAGCCCTGAATCACCTGGGCTAGGCCACGCCCATTTCCGCCTTATAATTTTTTTTCAGGAAATCGCAAAAACTCAAAAAACCTACTTTTCCTAACTCCTCCTTGGGGTTTGGTCCAAACTGTGTGAAATTTGGCACGTTTGATCTTCAGAGGGATCTGATCTAAAGATATCAAAAGAATTTTGTTTGGTCAAAGTATGCGCAAATTATTAACGAATAAACTTTTCTAGCTAGCTATAAAAACACGAACAGTTGCGTAACTCGGTCAAAGTAAATGCTAATGACACCAATCTGAGATCCTTGGTTGCCATGTGACTGTGGGGCTGTGAGCCACATTTGGCTGATTGCGGCCACTAGGGGGCGCTGCAAACATGGGAACGTTATATCTCTTAAACAGCAACACCGACTTTTACCAAATTTGGTGGGTATGATGCTGTGTCACTCCTGAGGACATACCTTTAAAGTAATCCCCACTGGTCAGAGTGGGGCGTGGCTTATTACGAGATACACAACAAACATTTATTTAAGCTCAAGTATTATGCTGAGGGCTGTGAAATTTACAGGCTACAAATAGAATAGGATACAGACCACCCACACCAAAAATTGTGCGTCCACTCCACTAGGTGGCGCTGTAATGGACGCAAACGCATTTTGACCTGTAACTTCCACATTTTTAATCACATCTTCATAAACTTTATATCCACCTGGTCCATGAATAGAGCCGTATCTTTTGACATAGGCCACGCCCACTCCCACAGCATATTTCTCTTTGTAAGTCGCTACACGTCAAAAATCTACTTTTTGGAACTCCTCCTAGAGTTTATGTTTCCATCCACACAAAACTTTGCACACACAATCTCCAGATGTGCCTGATCAAAAGCTATCAAAAGAATTTTGCTACTCCAAAAAATGCGGTACTTATACATAAACAATTTTTTTCTGCTAGCTAAAAAACACATACTGCTGCATATTTCTGTCAAAATAAAAGCTATCAACATGAAACTCAAGTCACTTGTTTCAAGGCCAACCAGAGGCTCTGTGCCAAATTTGCCGCAAATTGGGCCATAGGGGCGCTATAAACAGAGAAACATTAAGCGACAAAAAAGTTGCTCGGATTCGCACGAAATTTGGCCAGCGCGATCTGGTGTCCCTCCCCAGCCCGGTCGTAAAGTTTAGTCATGTTTGCTCAAAGTGGGCGTGACTTGTTACAAAAAAACATATTCTGCCTTTGACACTTGCAGTGCTCTTCCCATTGCAATAACAGGAACGGAGAGAGAGGGCAGCCGTGTTTGACCCGACGTTCGATAGCAGATCTTGGCGGTGTGCCTCCTGGTAACAAAATACAGCCATTCACATTACGTGGCCTCCGCTACGCCCGGGGCCGAGTCGCGCGGGAGGCTTGGCCCCCGTTCATAACTGCTTGCAGTTCTAGTTATAGTTTTTTTTATTTTTCCGTTGGTAAAAGTGGTGCTGCAGGCTAAACCGTGCATGGGAGGGCGGTGCCATTTGGGGGGTTGGTCCAGACCCCTGCAGGGTACGCAGACACAATAATTGACACATGTCCGCCACCAGGGGGCGCTATAACCAAGGAAAACACCTTTTGGCCTATAACTCCCACACCGTATGTCGCACATTCAAAAGCCTCATATCCACAGATTCCCTGAATAGCCCTGAATCAGCTGGGCTAGGCCACGCCCTTTTCCGCCTATAATTTTTTTTTTTCTACGTCCCAAAAACTGGAAAACCTACTTTTTCAAACTCCTCCTTGGGGTTTTGTCCGATCAGTGTGAAATTTGGCACGTATGCTGTTCAGAGGGATGTGATCTAAAGTTATCAAAAGAATTTTGTTCGGTCAAAATATGCGCAAATTATTAACGAACAAAATTTTCTAGCTAGCTATAAAAAAGTGAAGAGTTGCATATCTCAGCCAAAATAAATGCTAACAACACCAAATATGAGATCCTTGGTTGGCATGTGACTGTGGGGGTATGTGCCAAATTTGAATAATTTTGGCCACTAGAGGGCGCTGCAAATATGGGAACATTATATCTCTTAAACGGAAACACCGATTTTTACGAAATTTGATGGGCATGATGCTGGGTCACCCCTCACACCATATCTTGAAGGTAATCACAACTGATCAAACTGATCAAACTGGGCGTGGCTTATTACGACATAAACAACAAACATTTATTTCAGCTCTAGTATTATGCTGAGGGCTGTGAAATTTACAGGGTATATAAAGAATAGGACACATACCAACCACACCAAAAACTATGCTTCTACTCCACTAGGTGGCGCTGTAACGGATGGAAACGCATTTTGGCCTGTAACTTCCACATTTTTAATCACATCTTCATAAACTTTATATCCACGTCTTCCCTAAATAGATTCGCACCTTCTGACATAGGCCACGCCCACTCCCACAGCACATTTCTCTTTGTAAGTCGCTACACGTCAAAACCTACTTTTTTGAACTCCTCCTAGGGTTTACGTTCGATCTGCACGAAAATTTGCACACACAATCTTCAGCCTTTCCTGATCAAAAGTTATCAAAAGAATTTTGCTACTCCAAAAAACACGGTACTTATAAATTTGCAATTTTTTCTGCTAGCTAAAAAACACATACCGTTGCATATTTTTGCCAAAATAAAAGCTATCAACACAAAACTCAATTCACTTGTTTCTGAGGTCAACCAGAGGCTCTGTACCAAATTTCGTACAAATTGGGCAAAAGGGGGCGCTATAAACACAGTACTATCAAGTGACAAAAAAGTTGGTCGGATCCGCACGAAATTCGGCGAACCTGATCTCGAGTCGCTCCTGAGGCCGCCTGTAAAGTTTAGTGATGTTTGGTCAAAGTGGGCGTGACCTGTTACAACAAACACATTCAGCCTTTGACACTTGCAGTGCTCTTCCCATTACAGCAAGAGGAAGGGAGAAACAGGGCAGCCTTGTTTGACCCCACACTCGACAGCAAATCTCGGCTACGTGCCTCCTGGTGACGAAACAGAGCCGTTTGCGTTGCGTGGGCTCCGCTATGCACAGGGGCCCGAGTCGCGCGGGAGGCTTGGCCCCCGTTCATAACTGCTTGCAGTTCTAGTTAGGGGGCCAAGCCCGCGGGGCCTGGGGGACGCGTATGCACAAGCATACGCGTTTCCCAGGACCAGCGGTGCTGGGAACCCTATTGTTTTTGTTCGGATTTTTATTATAGTTACATATTATTATTAGGGGGCCAAGCCCGCGGGGCCTGGGGGACGCGTATGCACAAGCATACGCGTTTCCCAAGACCAGCGGTGCTGGGAACCCTATTGTTTTTGTTCAGATTTTTATTCTTATTATTATTTTTATACTTCCACGGGTAAAAGTGGTGCTGCAGGCTAAACCGTGCAAGGGAGGGTGGTGCAATTTGGAGGGTTAGTCCAGACCCCTGCACGGACCTCAGCCGCAAAAATTGACATAGGTCTGCCAGCAGGTGGCGCTACAACCAAGGGAAACACGTTTTGGCCTATAACTCCCACACCGTATGTCACACATTCAAAAGCCTCATATCCACAGATTTCCTGAATAGCCCTGAATCACCTGGGCTAGGCCACGCCCATTTCCGCCTATAATTTTTTTTCAGGAAATCGCTAAAACTCGAAAACCTACTTTTTCAAACTCCTCCTTGGGGTTTGGTCCAATCAGCGTGCAATTTGGCACGTATGTTCGTCAGCTAGACATGATCTAAAGTTATCAAAAGAATTTTGTTCGGTCAAAATATGTACAAATTATTGACGAATACAATTTTCTAGCTAGTTATTAAAACGCGAACAGTTGCATATCTAGGTCAAAATAAATGCTAACGACACCAAATCTGAGATCATTGGTTGGCATGTGACTGTGGGGATAGGAGCCAAATTTCGTTAATGTTGACCACTAGGGGGCGCTGCAAATATGGGAACGTTATATTCTCTTAAACGCCAACACCGATTTTTACCAAATTTGGTGGGTATGATGCTGGGTCACTCCTGAGGCCATGTCTTGAAGGTAATCACGACTGGTCAAAGTGGGCGTGGCTTATTACGACATAAACAACAACCATTTGTTTCAGCTCAAGTATTATGCTGAGGGCTGTGAAATTTACAGGGTATATATAGAATTGGACACAGACCACCCATACCAAAAACTGCGCATCTACTCCACTAGGTGGCGCTGTAACGGACACAAACGCATTTTGGCCTGTAACTTCCACAAATTTAATCACATCTTCATAAACTTTATATCCACGTCATCCCTAAATAGAGCCGCATCTTTTGACATAGGCCACGCCCACTCCCACAGCAGATTTCTCTTTGTAAGTCGTTACATGTCAAAAACTTACTTTTTCGAACTCCCTCTAGGGTTTATGCTCCATCTGCACGAAACTTTGCACACACAATCTCCAGACTAGCCCAATGAAAAGTTATCAAAAGAATTTAGCTACTCCAAAAAACGCGGTACTTATAAATAAGCAATTTTTTCTGCTAGCTAAAAAAACACATACCATTGCATAATTTCGTAAAGGTAAAAGCTATCAAAATCAAACTCAAGTCACTTGTTTCCGAGGTCAACCAGAGCCTCTGTACCAAATTTGGTGCAAATTGGGCAACAGGGGGCGCTACAAACAGAGAAACATTAAGCGACAAAAAAGTTGCTCGGATTCGCACGAAATTTGGCGAGCGCGATCTGGTGTCCCTCCCGAGCCGGGCCGTAAAGTTTAGTGATGTTTGGTCAAAGTGGGCGTGACTTGTTACAAAAAACATATTCTGCCTTTGACACTTGCAGTGCACTTCCCATTGCAATAAGAGGAACGGAGAGAGGGCAGCCTTGTTCGACCCCACGTTCGATAGCAGATCTTGGCGGTGTGCCTCCTGGTAACAAAATAGAGCCGTTTGCGTTACGTGGGCGTTACGCCCGAGGTCCGAATCGCGCGGGAGGCTTGGCCCCCGTTCATAACTGCTTGCAGTTCTAGTTATTTTTATTTTTCCGTTGGTAAAAGTGCTGCTGCAGGCTAAACCGTGCAAGGGAGGGCGGTGCAATTTGGAGGGTTGGTCCAGAACCCTGCAGGGTACGCAGACACAAAAATTGACATATGTCCGTCAGCAGGGGGCGCCATAACCAAAGGAAACACCTTTTGGCCTATAACTCCCACAGCATATGTCGCACATTCAAAAACCTCATATCCCCAGATTCCCTGATTTGCCCTGAATCTCCTGGGCTAAGCCACGCCCATTTCCGCCTAGAATTTTTTTTCAGGAAATCGCAAAAACTCGAAAACCTACTTTTTCAAACTCCTCCTTGGGGTTTGGTCTGATCAGTGTCAAAATTAGCACGTACGTTCGTCACCTGGACCTGCTCTAAAGTTATCAAAAGAATTTTGTTCCGTCAAAATATGCGCAAATTATTAACGAATAAATTTTTCTAGCTAGCTATAAAAACACGAATAGTTGCATAACTCGGTCAAAATAAATGCTAACAACACCAAGTCTGACATCCTGGGTTGTCATGTGACTGTGGGGTTATGAGCCAAATTTTGCTCATTTTCGCCACTAGGGGGCACTGCAAATATGGCAACGTTATATCTCTTAAACAGCAGCACCGATTTTTAGCAAATTTGGTGGGCATGATGCTGGGTCACTCCTGAGGACATATCTTCAAGGTAATCCTGAGTGGGTCAAAGTGGGCGTGGCTTATTATGAGATAAACAACAAACCTTTATTTCAGCCCAAGTATTATGCTGAGGACTGTGAAATTTACAGGGTATATATAGAATAGGACACAGACCACCCATACCAAAAATTGTGCATCTACTCCACTAGGTGGCGCTGTAACGGACGCAAACGCGTTTTGGCCTGTAACTTCCACATTTTTAATCACATCTTCATAAACTTTATATCCACGTGATACCAGAATAGATCTGCATCATCTGACATAGGCCACGCCCACTCCCACAGCATATTTCCCTTTGTAAGTCGCTACACGTAAAAAAACCTACTTTTTCAAACTCCTCCTAGGGTTTACGCTCCATCCGCACGAAACTTAGCACAGACAGCCTCCAGACTTGCCTGATCAAAAGTTGTCAAAAGAATTTTGCTACTCCAAAAAACGCGGTACTTATAAATAAGCAATTATTTTCTGCTAGCTAAAAATCACATACTGTTGCATATTTTTGTCAAAATAAAAGCTATCGACATGAAACTCAAGTTGCTTGTTTCAGAGGTCAACCAGAGGCTCTGTACCAAATTTGGTGCAAATTGGTCAACAGGGGGCGCTATAAACTGAGAAAAGTCAAGCGACACGAAAGTTGCTCAGATTCGCACAAAATTCGGCAAGCGCCATGTGGAGTCACTCCCGAGGCCGCCTGTAAAGTTTAGTCATGTTTGGTCAAAGTGGGCATGACTTCTTACAACAAACATATCACAATGCTCTTCCCATTGCAATAAGAGTAATGGAGAGAGAGGCCAGCCTTGCTCGACCCAGAATTCGATAGCAGATCTTGGCGGTGTGCCTCCTGGTGACGAAACGGAGCCGTTTGCGTTGCATGGGCTCCGCGATGCGCGGGGGCCGAGTCGCGCGGGGGGCTTGGCCCCCGTTCATAACTGCTTGCAGTTCTAGTTATTATTTTTATTTTTCCGTTGGTAAAAGTGGTGCTGCAGGCTAAACCGTGCATGGGAGGGCGGTGCAATTTGGAGGGTTGGTCCAGACCCCTGCACGTACCTCAGGTGCAAAAACTGACATATGTCCGCCAGTAGGTGGCGATATAATCAAGGAAAACACCTTTTGGCCTATAACTCCCACACCCTATGTCGCACATTCAAAAACCTCATATCCCCAGATTCCCTGATTTGCCCTGAATCTCCTGGGCTAGGCCACGCCAATTTCCGCCTATAATTTTTTTACAGGAAATTGCACAAACTCGAAAACCCACTTTTTCGAACTCCTCCTTGGGGTTTGGTCCCATCACTGTGAAATTTGGCACGTACGTTCGGCACCTGGACCTGATCTAAAGTTATCAAAAGAATTTTGTTCTGTCAAAATATGCGCTAATTATTAACGAATAAAATTTTCTAGCTAGCTATAAAAACGCGAACAGTTGCATATCTCGGTCAAAATAAATGCTAACGACACCAAATCTGAGATCATTGGTTGGCATGTGACTGTGGGGGTATGAGCCAAATTTGGCTCATTTTGGCCACTAGGGGACGCTGCACATATGAGAACGTTATATCTCTTAAACGCAAACACCGATTCTTACCAAATTTGGTGGGTATGATGCTGGGTCACTCCTGAGGCCATATCTTGAAGGTCATCACGACTGGTCAAAGTGGGCGTGGCTTATTACAAGACAAACAACAAACATTTATTTCAGCTCAAGTATTAAGCTGAGGGCTGCGAAATTTACAGGGTATATATAGAATAACACACAGACCGCCCATACCAAAAATTGTGCATCTACTCCACTAGGTGGCGCTGTAACTGATGCAAACGCGTTTTGGCCTGTAACTTCCAGATTTTAAATCACATCTTAATAAACTTTATATCCACGTGTTCCCTAAATAGATACGCATCTTTTGACATAGGCCACTCCCACTCCCACATCATATTTCTCTTTATAAGACGCTACACGTCAAAAACGTACGTTTTCAAACTCCTCCTAGGATTTACGCTCCAGCTGCACGAAACTTTGCACATACAATCTCCAGATGGGCCTGATCAAAAGTTATCAAAAGAATTTTGCTACTCCAAAAAATGCGGTACTTATAAATAAACAAATTTTTCCGCTAGCTAAAAAACACATACTGTTGCATATTTTTGTCAAAGTAAAACCTATGGACATGAAACTCAAGACACTGCTCTCAGAGGTCAACCAGAGGCTCTGTGCCAAATTTGGTGCAAATTGGGCAATAGGGGGCGCTATAAACACGGTAATATCAAGCGACAAAAAAGTTGCTCGTATCCGCACGAAATTCGGGGAGCGTGATTTCGATTTGCTCCCGAAGCCATCTGTAAAGTTTAGTGATGTTTGGTCAAAGTGGGCGTGACTTGTTACAACAAACATATTCAGCATTTGACGTTTGCAGTGCTCTTCCCACTACAGTAAGAGGTAGGGAGAGACAGGGCAACCTTGTTTTACCCAGCGTTTAACAGCAAACCTCGGCAACATGCCTCCCGGTGACGAAACAGAGCCGTTTGCGTTGCGTGGGCTCCGCTACGCCCGGGGGCCGACTCGCGCGGGAGGCTTGGCCCCCGTTCATAACTGCTTGCAGTTCTAGTTAGGGGGCCAAGCCCGCGGGGGCTGGGGAACGCGACTGCAAAGGAGACGCGTTTCCCAGCACCAGCGGTGCTGGGAACCCTATTGTTTTTGTTCGGATTTTTATTCATCTTCTTCTTTTTAGGGGGCCAAGCCCGCGGGGGCTGGGGAACGCGACTGCAAAGCAGACGCGTTTCCCAGCACCAGCGGTGCTGGGAACCCTATTGTTTTTGTTCGGATTTTTATTATTATTCCTATTATTATTATTTTTATTTTTCCGTTGGTAAAAGTGGTGCTGCAGGCTAAACCGTGCAAGGCAGGGCGGTGCAATTTGGAGGGTTGGTCCAGACCCCTGCACGTACCTCAGGTGCAAAAATTCACATATGTCCGCCAGCAGGTGGCGCTATAACCAAGGGAAAAAATGTTTTGGCCTATAACTCCCACACCGTATGACGCACATTCAAAAGCCTCATATCTACAGATTCCCTGAATAGCCCTGAATCACCTGGGCTAGGCCACGCCCATTTCCGCCTATAATTTTTTTTCAGGAAATCGCAAAAACTCAAAAACCTACTTTTCCTAACTCCTCCTTGGGGTTTGGTCCAAACTGTGTGAAATTTGGCACGTTTGATCTTCAGAGGGATCCGATCTAAAGATATCAAAAGAATTTTGTTTGGTCAAAGTATGCGCAAATTATTAACGAAAAAACTTTTCTAGCTAGCTATAAAAACGCGAACAGTTGCGTAACTCGGTCAAAGTTAATGCTAATGACACCAAATCTGAGATCCTTGGTTGCCATGTGACTGTGGGGCTATGACCCACATTTGGCTGACTGCGACCACTAGGGGGCGCTGCAAACATGAGAACGTTATATCTCTTAAACGGCAACACCAACTTTTACCAAATTTGGTGGGTATGATGCTGTGTCACTCCTCAGGACATACCTTTCAAGTAATCCCGACTGGTCAAAGTGGGCGTGGCTTATTAAGAGATAAACAACAAACATTTATTTAAGCTCAAGTATTATGCTGAGGGCTGTGAAATTTACAGGGTATATATAGAATAGGATACAGACCACCCACACCAAAAATTGTGCGTCTACTCCACTAGGTGGCGCTGTAATGGACGCAAACGCATTTTGGCCTGTAACTTCCACATTTTTAATCACATCTTCATAAACTTTATATCCACCTGTTCCATGAATAGAGCCGCATCTTTTGACATAGGCCACGCCCCCCCACAGCATATTTCTCTTTGTAAGTCGCTACACGTCAAAAATCTACTTTTTGGAACTCCTCCTAGAGTTTATGTTCCATCCACACGAAACTTTGCACACACAATCTCCAGATGTGCCTGATCAAAAGCTATCAAAAGAATTTTGCTACTCCAAAAAATGCGGTACTTATACATAAACAATTTTTTCTGCTAGCTAAAAAACACATACTGCTGCATATTTCTGTCAAAATAAAAGCTATCAACATGAAACTCCCAAGTCACTTGTTTCCAAGGTCAACCAGAGG